>JARKIE010000422.1:0-74340 GCA_029378255.1 Mycena rosella | reverse complement strand
ACTGCATGTAGTGCTTGCACATCCCTGAGTACTCATAAACATCGCAAGTAGTGCTCTAATGCACTCGGTAGTAGTGCCCAAGGCACTCCATATAAGATGGTTTTTGATAAATTGGCACTTCCATGAGTGCTTTTAGGCGCTTCATGTCAATGTTTTCCAAGGGAAAAGCACTACATGTGAGTGTGCTTTTTTGGTGCTCATATGAAGTGCTTTTAATTCCCACAGTGAGCAACGGTCCGCGGTAGACACGGCTGTCGGGGACTTGCCGTTCGGCGATAATAAAAGCGGTGTCAGTGACGTAGTTTGGTGACGTGGCAAGCTTGCTGCGGGGGAGTCGCCTTCGACGGGCAGCAGTCGTCGTCATGCAGCAGTAGGTAGAAGGGCAGCAAGGACTGTGACCTGGGTCTTCTGTCTGCACAGGTAAGAATAACACCTAGCGAGAGCAGGGTGCAAGTGGAGTATGACCAGAGTCTGTGTCGACACCAGTGACCAAAGACAGCGAAAAACAGTGGAGTCGACGATTTTCGATCCGACGCTCATCTCTAGAGCTGGTATAGGCTTCTAGAGGCACATCCTCGAGGGTTTTCGTAGATATCGAGGTCGTTCGACAGTTTTTTTTCGGTTCTTGATGGCGGTGGTAGAAGGAACAGTAGAATCCTGAAAAACCGCTTTCCTTTCTCTCTCGTAAGCGGCAACTCCCGAGACCCTCGGCTAGACACTTCCCTTTTCTGATGCCTTGAAAACTGCTTTCCTTTTATCCGATCACAGCGGCAACTCCCGAGACCCTCGGCCTAGCCTAGAGTTTGCCTAGAGTTTGACTTTTTCGCTTACCACCGTCTCCAAAACTATTTTCCTCTCACTTAACTGCGGTGACTTCTGATATCTCGATATATATCAACAGCTTCAACAACTTCCCCTCCACCTCTTCTCACTTCACCTAATAGATATTTGTACAACGAAGCGCACCCAATGCATCTCATTTCTGCTTTACTCTGTCAGAATTTGCAGTGATGTTCGTGCCACTGAGCAACAGTTAATGTAGAGGTTACAGGGGTGCCCGGAGGGCCTTATGAATGTGTATTGATGATTTTCTTTTGAAATAAATATGATCGATCGGCGTCGAATATAGTATGCGTGCCTAAGATGGCTGACTCATCTGAAACCTTTCGCCCCTGTCGATGTCCTCCCCATGAAAATCTTCATCCTACTTTGCCTGCTACTAATGGCTTCTTTGGAGGTGTTCTGTGCATGCAAGCGCGGCTTTCCCGACACCCGCATCCTCGGAATCCATCAGAACATATGCGAGGTTTTCATAGCTGTACGTGCTGAGAGCGATAGACGAGCCCTTGATGGCGAAAGTGCACTCGAGCGGATGCGGAGAAGGAAAAAGCAGAAAACAGACGCTCAGCCGCAGCCGAACAATCCACAAGTGCCTTGGATAATTTATCTGAGGTGTGTTACGATTCTGCATCGAGTCGGACATATACTCATGCATTTCAGCCTCCGGACATTGAAATGTTGAAATAGGCCTGTCACACATCCCTATCCGTGTTTGGGTTGCCCCTACAGCCATGAAGCTGTTTATCTACAGCATTGTCTACAGCCCTTAGACAGCCTCTGGATAGCCTTGTACACCTTTCCTGACTTGTGCTACAGCCCTTTAGCTTTGTTTTGCCTTATATACGACTGATACTTCACCTGTAATATCAATCTGTTTATCCCCCGTGTTTGCTGCGAAGTCCGTGTGACTGTAAACTTCCAACATGAAATGCCCTTTGAGCCGCAACCACTATCCCCAGAACGGAGCCCGAGCGAGTCCCCACACCACCGCCGCAGTAAACGCGAATGGGCGTCCAATACGTGCAAAAAGGAAGACATGGAAGCTTCTTCAGCAGCTCCCCGAGCCGGCACCCCAATTCCACCAGAGCCGAATCCACCTGTCGAGGAACCCGCGCCGGCACCGCCCGCCCGACCAAGTTGGGTGTGGGCGGGAATCCGTACCACTGTCAACGCTTTCGGACTCTGGCGTGACTATCCTGCCGTTCCGACGTACAATCCGGACGAACTGCTCACTCTCGAGGAATTATCCGATATCCCCGGCGGTACTCGCTCCAATACTGCAACTCTCCCTTCACAAATCACTCCGTTCGAACCAGATAATCCGCAACCACCTTCCTCGCCCTCCATTGAAACAGAAACCGCCAACCCCGTGCCGCAGCCAGCGGCGCCTAGCCTGTTCAAAAATTGGAGCATCACAAACCTTATGAGCTGGCAGTGGACTGGGTCGGCAACGAAATCCATCGAGAGATGGAAAAACTCGTCGATATCATCAAGGATCCCAAATTCTCCAAAGTCGATATCATGGAGTTCGATGTCAAACGGGAAACAGCCCGCCGGCGTTTACGCGATGGCTGGAAATCCGCATCCGTAAATATTTCTGTTCCGATGGATTGGCGCACGCCTCCGAGGCAGCAGCTCCCGTCTTCGCAGTCCCCGGTCTTTTCTACCGCCCACTGGTCGAAGTCATCAAGTCTGCTGTACGCGAGGTTGGTGACCGGTGTTTCACTACACCCCGTTTAAGCAATTCTGGACGTCTTCCCCGGGCAGCCCGCCCAACGCATGTACGACGAAATCTATCGTCGGATGCCATAGCCGCAGCACATACGGCTCTCCAAAACCAGCCACCAGAGCCCGGGTGTACATTGGAGCGTGTAGTTCTCAGCCTGATGTTCTGGTGGATTCGACGCACCTTGCGACTTTGGCGATGCGTCCTCTGGCCATTATACATGTTTTTGGAAATCAGTCCAAGTGGCTTCGAGTTAAACCCCGGAGCAATGTCTGTCATCACGTCGCGTACTTCCCAAAGATACGCGATTTTCTCTCTCTCTGTTCGCGTTCCATTATTAATTATTTATCCCAGCTACCGGATGCCTTCCACGACTACTTTCAAGGCCTCACCGGTCAGCACCGTCTGCGGACGTCTTAACCCACTGCCGTCGCGAGCTAATGCATGCCATTGGCGTCTCTTGTTAGACGACGAGTTTTTGGAGGCTTACGAGCATGGAATTGTGATTGAGTGCGAAGACGGAGTCTTCCGCCGATTTTATCCGCGCATTTTTACTTACTCCGCGGATTATCCCGAAAAGTGTGTCTACTACGTTCATTTTCTTGCGGACAATTCACTGAACCTTTCCCAGAGTTCTCCTGGCGACAATCCGCAATCTCGGAAAGGCACCCTGTCCTCGCTGCTATCTGCCGAAAGAAGATTTCCCCGGTCTGGGAACTGTCCACGATGATAAGAAGCGGCAGACGTTGGCGCGCACAGATGCACACGTACAAGAGGAACAATAACCCGGATACGAAAGTGGATTTACGAGACCGGCCGTAACGTCAAATCGACCACATTCGACTTTTCCTGCTGGCGCGGTCTTGGACTCCCACTTCTGTAAGTTCTGAATAATCCCCGGTATCACATTTCTTGACTTTTTGTAGAACGCGTTCTCGGATCGCTTGTCGCGTTTCGGATTCAACCCCTTCAAGATGCTCGTACCTGATTTTATGCATGAATTTGAGCTAGGGTCTTCAAATCTTTCTTCATGCACCTGTTACGTATCTTGCACGCACATGGCGGTGATGCTATCCAGACTCTCAACAGCCGGGAAGCATCTCAATAATTTGATATGCTCAAAACTCTGATGCGAACCTTCGAAAGGTTTCGTTTGATCCCGACGTTTGGAAGGTCCACCATCCGGCTTTTACACTGAATACATCAGCTTTGAAGAAGATGGCGGCCTGGAACTACCAGAGTATACTACTGGTGCGTGATAACGAGCGGGGAGCCGGGCCTGGGGCTTAATTTTATGTTCTAGTGTTCGATTCCCGTTCTCGAAGGGTTACTTCCCGAGCCCTACAACACCGAGGTCTCGATGTTTTGTTCTCCTCGCTGAATGGCATACGCTCGCCAAGCTTAAACTGCACACCGATGCAACTGTAGGCCTTCTACGGGCTACAACGACGGAATTGGGGCGATTGCTTCAAACACTCTAGAACTTGCTGCCCTTATTGGCGCACATCTAGGGCTGAAGCCGGGGAAGGACCTCAATCAGGCCGTTCTCCGTCATTTTTCCGACAGCCCGCCATCATTGCTGATTTTGGACAATCTGGAGAAAGTCTGGGAACCATCAGAGCTACGTGCAGAAGTGGAAGAGTTTCTGTCCCTGCTTACAGACATAAACCATTTAGCACTGCTTGTAAGTGAGACCTAAATACTGATCTTCCTAAACTCAACATCCTCAGATCACAATACGGGGTGCAGAAAGGCCATCAAAAGTCCAGTGGAGTCGCCCTTTCTTGGCACCATTAGCGCCGCTGACACCAGAAGCTGCACGGAGAACCGTGATTGATATTGTCACAGTCAAGCTTGCGTCAATCTACAAGAGAGTGGATGGGAGGTGCAAGTGATTCGAAAAGATGATGAATAAAGATAAAGAATAAAGTGAATAGCTACTCTACTTATACTGTTTGTGAACGTGTGAACTTAAGTAGCTAAGTATATATACAATGAGGTTACCAGCAAATGTGATCGGAGACGTCAAGTGTCAATGTCAATACTAAATAGTTCATGGAACGACTATTGTGTTCCGACTTGTTTCGTTGCCGTGTGATCTTAGCCAGCAAAGTCCTCCCACGTTATGCCATCGGCGTGAAGCGCTCGTGCAACCAGCGCTGGGTCACGTGCTCATCGATCGGTGTTGGAGCGATTAGATTGGGGTCAAATCGTGACAGATATTGTGGACGAAAGGTTTTCTATGGAGGAAATTGACAAAGTCCTTGCTCTCGTGGATCACATGCCTCTGGCAATTGACCTCGTTGCACATCTGGTGAACTATGAAGGCCTCAATAGTGTATTGAACCGATGGGAGACGGAAAGCACCTCACTCCTCTCAGAGGGCCACGACAAGGGATCAAACTTGGACTTGTCAATCTCACTGTCGCTGGAAAGCCCTCGAGTGACATCCCTGCCCCATGCCCGTCAGTTGTTGAGCCTCCTGTCAATCCTTCCGGATGGGCTCTCAAATGCTGACCTTGTCCAAAGCAAGCTGCCCCTTGATAATGTGCTTGCCTGCAAGGCTACATTACTTCGAACCTCTCTGGCATACCTTGATGACCAGAAACAGTTGAAAGTATTAGCACCAATCCGGCAATATATGCAGAAAATGCACCCACCTGTGCCACACATTGTAGAAACCATGCTGGACCATTTTCACAAATTTATCAAGATCAATGCAGAATATTTTGGGACTATTGCAGAGTCTGGCATAGTATCTCGGATAGCACTGAACTTTAAAAACATCCAGCACATCCTAGAGAACCACATCCAGAATCTGATGGTCCACCGCTTAGATGATTGCAGTGCTATGGCCAATGCCATCCACTGCATATGCGAGCTGGATAGGTTCAGCAGGCTGACTCGACATGAGCGCACCCATTTGATTCACCAAATTCCCAATATGTTGCTTCACCTCAGAGACCCTGCTCTCCAGGTTTACTTTACCACTCACTTGTTTTCCGGCTCTTCACACCACCACATTTCAGAGGCAGACCAACTGGTGGATCAAGCTTTAGAATGTTTTACGCAGTTTGATGATTCCGATCTGAAATGTAGGTCAAGTATTAGATTGTATTTGTTACTGGATACTGACCAATTGCTCTGCCGAATAGGCAGATTTTACGATGTCATGGCCATCTATTATCGCTTCCAGAACGGTATTCTTAGAGCCATGAACTTTGCTCAAACTGGGCTGGAGCTATCAGTCTCCACTGAAAACACTACCAGACAATGTGTCTTGTTGGTTACATTGGCATGGACCAAGTGGCGAACTGGTGACTATACTGCAGCTCAGAGGCATGCATATGAGGCACAGAGAATGGCGAAGGTTGCAGCAAACTTGGACACGGAGGCCCAGGCCCTGCGAATTGAATCCATTTTCTGGAACAATCTGGGTAATTACCAACAGAGCAGTTCCTCATTGTGCAGGGCAAGAAATCTGCTTAAGCTCTGTGGTCTTTCGGGAGGTTTGCTGGATCATAATGTCATGACAGACCAGGCAGAGGTCCACCGGAGGAAATCTGAATATAGGGAGGCCCACGACATCCACACCGACCTCCTTCGCAATGCACTTGTCAAGCAAAACCCATACATAAATGCCCTCACCTCGATAAACATTGCCCAGATTGAGGTCGAAATTGGTACATCATGGGATGAGGTCCGAGGGCATCTTCACACAGCCGAATCACTCTTCAGCACAGTGGGAAACCTATCTAGAATGGTCCACTGCAAAATCATGCGAGCAGCTCTTACTCTGAGGGAAGCAGAGTTCCAAGCAGCCAAGAGCCTCTTTCACCACTGTTTAGCATTGACATGGGGGAAAAGTACTGAAGCAGTGACCTACTGTTTAGCAAAACTTGGTCATGTGAGGCAATGGGGTCCAGCAGCTCAGCCCTTATCCACTTGGACCTTCATATTCTTAGTCCACAGTCTCAAGTATAAGCAAAGGCTAGAGGTCCATATGGCGCTGCAGTTCCTCGGAGATGTGTTCCTGACAGATAATGATCAGGATACAGCAGCCAGCCTCTTCAGTGTTGCTCTAGAAGGATTTACATGGATGGATATCCACCGCAGCAGGGCGGAATGCATGGTCCAGCTAGGGCATATATCAAAGCAGAATGGAGACACAGCAAAGGCAGCTGAGCTGTGGCATGCATCGATTCCATTGTTTCAACGTTCATCGCAGGCTAAACAAATTGTGGATGTTAATGAGAGACTTATAGGGATCAGCTTTACAGATCAGCTCACATCCAGCGGAGGTCCAACAAGCTTGAAAGGGGAGGAAAGAGCAAATCTGGTTATCACAAATGACAACAATCCCGCTGTTTATTCCGAGTCATTGTAATCTCGAAAAGTGTTCGCCTTTTGTTGCCTTGCCATAGTTTAGTATTTGACAGAAATTTGTAATTTATTTGAATCGAGGTGAGCAGCAATTGGATTCCCTTTGGTGATGATGGAACGGGTTGTTGAATGAGTCTCATTCGTAATTACCTACATTCCAACTTCCGGGCGCAACTACAGTGTCTCAGCATTCATAGGTTCCAGGGCACATTCCCTTATTGCAATTTTCAAAACTAATGTCCTCTTGTCAAAAGAATAATAATTTAAGCTTAGGGCCTGATCGGGTGCGCTAGAAATTCCGTTAGAAATTTCAAATAGGCGGCTTGAGAAACCGATCAGAAATTTGATCAGAAATTTTTGTCACGCATAGTCACTCTTCTCTTCTTCGGCTCTTTCTCACTACGCTGACCGTACCTCCCTCTTCAAATACCTCCCAAACTGGCTGATAAGGAGGGTGGAAATGTCAGCTGGAAGGACTCTGAGGTCCTGTTCGTACTCCATCGGCTGCACGACAAGAAAGACAGTCATCAAAGCGGAAATGGATGGAAGCCGACCGTTTGGCCGGAAATTGACACTGCCGTTCAAGCCATCGATCCGGGCCAGGCCGGCAAAGGACCAGGCAAAGGTGATATTGAAGCTGAATGATGTGCGTTAGGGCTGGAACATTATGATTAAATACGGCTGCAGGCCATACCATAATGTAATCATATTTAATCATAATCTTAAGGTATTTAATGGTATTTAATGAATGGTAATCAATTACGGTCAGTCCTATTTAAGATGCCCCAGGGCTCTCAAGATCAAAACTACGGGGCTGTCTTGGACCAAAGAGAAACATCCCGGCAGTTACAACCAGTTTGTCCGACTCATTCTGAGTGTTCCACGAAGGCACGTGATCACTGAGACTGATGAACCTCGAAAACCGTGGTTGGGTAGGAGACTGCCTTACTTACTGTTCTTTTAACCTAGTTTGCTTCTTGTAAATCTGGGGCACTAAGCATGCCATGAGAATTAACTTGGCGGGGATTCTTGACAGCCGGCCCGGCTCAACCCTAGATGAAGGTTAAGGTTAGGCAGACAATATTCATTTTTTGCGGCTCAAGAAAATACATACACCCTAAAGAAAGAAAGTTCACAAACAATTTTTTTGTCTCAAGTTCTTGAAGTTAGAGAGACCACCAGAAACTATTTTTCATCTCAAGGTTTATTCAAGAGGAGACCCAGAAAATGTTTACTTTCCACCAAAACTGAGTTAAGTTTCTACTCAAAACAGGTGTTTGTACAGCAATTTATTAAATGTGCAAGGTGACCGCCATATAATCCTACCATTAAAATAAATTATAATGGAATGTAATTATAATCTTATCCAGCCTTAATGTGCGTGTTTTCTTGACTGCAAGGACATCCCTACTGATCTTTGATCAGCCGAAGAAGAACTTCGAGCTGTATCTTTTTGTGGAGAAGTTCAGCGGTACGGGTTGTAATGACGAGAAGAAGCATGCCGATAACACAACCGCATATATAGAGGAGTTTCTTAAGGTGCATCGCCATCCAAATTCTTTCTTGGATTGGTCCTGACATGAGGAGCACACTGCTTAGCATTTCAGGGTTTTCGGTGTAAACATTGGTGAAAAATGTTTTGCATTTTTCTGAAATTTTTCGCTAAGTAGGTGAAAATTTTTTAAACTTTTTCTAACACTTTTTGATTTTATTTCAAAATTTCCCCTTGAACTTACAGCTGTTTGAGGAAATGATGGCAGTACCCGTCAATTTCAAAATAAGAACAAACTTTACCCTCTGACCTGCCCTTGTCTCTCTCGTCTTGAGCTCATTTCCTGGCCGAAAACAAGGATTTAAGGTTCGTTCAGCTATGTTTTGAGAGGGCTTCCGACTGGCACTCACAATTTTTCAGTTTCTTGGACTTTCAAAACACGCTAATTCGGCTAGATTAGTCTGCCCGCCCGCTTGACGCGTTTTTTCCGGACTCAATTCTGGCCGCATTGGGCTCATTTTAGGTGCGTTGGAACCGGTTTTGAAGCGGCTACTCAACCGTGCTCACAATCCTCCGAAGATTCGAAGACTGAATCTGCGACCACGTCATCTTCACCCGCTCTTTGGCGCGTCTATTTCGAGCACATTTTCTTCGAGATACAGGTCTTTCTTTGGTGTGCCAGAATGTATTTTGACACAAATATTCAAGGCGACTCACAATCCTTGCCAGATACCACTACGTAATTGCTATACATCATCCGTGCGCGTGTACTCTGCGTGTCCGCTTGGGATCATCACTATTACCGCCCCGCGTTGCCAATAGTAAGTTTTTTGGACCCTATTGCGCTTCTATGCTCAATTGAATGCTCATACCTACAGCTACCACTATTTACGCTCAATGGGATTTCGACACATCCATCGGAATGTCAAGATCGCGGCTCTGAACCTCTACGAGGGAGGTTCCACTGTCGCTTCCTCAAATCCTTGATGCTGTGGCTTCTCCGAGAGAACATTCTATCGAATACTGTACCTATGGCGGACCACCGGTGATTTAGTCAAGGGAAAAAGCACCACTCGCGGCCGTCCTCGTCTCTTGCATCACGATGATCTCGAGTATCTTTTGGAGGTTGTCCGACACGATCCTGACTGGTTTCTTGACAAATTACTGCATCTACTTTGCACCAACCGCTTATTTCCGTCCACTACACCACCATCCATCGCGAACTCGAACGCGCCGGAATATCGGTTAAAAAACTAGCCGGCATCGCCGCGGAACGGAACGATCCATCCCGTAATAACTATGTTCGCGAAATTGCTCCACACCCTGCTCATTACTCGCTTTCATCGATGAGACCTCGAAAAATGACAAGACACCTGCCCTACGTCGTGGCCGCACGAAGAAGGGAAGGAGGGTGAGGAAAAAACAGAAATTTGTTCGTGGCCCTCGAGTAACAGCGACGGCCATCTTGACAGTGGACGGAATTGTTGCGAGTACGGTGGTCGAGGGGCCATGCACCGCGAGCAGTATCTGGAGTTCTTGGAACATCAAGTGGTGAGAAAATTTGTGTGTCCTCTTGCGTAACACTGTTACTGAATCCTTGCAGTTGCCTCTTTGTTCCCCATTTCCGGGCCCCATGAGTGTATTGTTCATGGATAACGCCCGCATCCATCATGGCACTGAGATTCTCGAGCTGTGCGAGCGTTTTGGTGTGTCTGTTTACCGCCAAGATTTTGTTTCTTTTCACATTGATCACTCAGGTGTGCGACTGGTTCATCTGCCACCCTACTCTCCAGACCTAAATCCCTTGAGGAAGCATTCTCTAAGATCAAGGCCTGGATTCGCCGTAACAATGATCTCTTTGAGTATGGCGGCGATGAATCTCCTGACAGACGAATTAATGACATGCAGGAAGCGATGAATGTCATCACAGAGTCAGATGCTATCGGTTATTTTATTCACGCAGGCTACTTCTAGTCCAACTTCAATCGCATGTAGTAACTACACTTACTGAACGGGAACGCAGAAGCCTATTTCGATACAGCAACCTTGAGTTCTGCGACGTCCCCCATCGAAAATCCCATCACTTTGAGGTCGTCAAGTACGATGTACTGAAATGAGTCGCTGAGCCTTGAAAAGGTCCTTGATCTCGTCATCAAGCTCGTAAACATGGCAAAAATCTTCGATCGAAAGCTTGGCACCGGGTGCAAGCTGCGGAGGAATGAGAGAAGGAGTAGTAGAAGCGGCAGCGGTTGGAGCAGGTAGAGCTGGTGACGAAGCACTCCTAGGTCGGGTGGAATGGTGAAATCATTGTTGATCTGAGGGATCACGCCGTTTTGCTGCTTGTCCCTGAGTTCGAGACGGCGTTTTACAAGGAGCGACTGTGAACCCAACGCCTTCGGATTCAGAGCATCGAAAAGTTTGTTATTTGGGCACAAATATGTCTGTGAGTAGCCGAGTCGTTTCTTGCACCTCAGGATGGCGTGCGAATTTACGTCGCCCGAGATACCCGAATCGTTCAACCCCACCCTCATTCAATTACCCCGTACTCTATGCTCAAGGTTTATTGGATCCCCCGGTAAGCACACCGAGGCAACCGCCAATGATTACTTAGCTAGCCCATCATCCACAGAATGTTGTTTTCGTGAATCGGTGAAAAGGAACAGTTTGTTCAATTGACGGCCCAGCTTTGAGTCGAACGGGCCTTCTGTCGAGGAGAACCTGAGAATGCTATTTTATAGTTCGCAGATGCACTCCAAGCGCAACCGAACCCTTTTACTTGGTGCGCGCTCCACGCCTTATTGAACTCTTTGGGACAGCAATAGTAACATATATACTTGAATATACCTCCGGGAATGGATCGGTATCCAGCCCCATTATTCGCATACGCGCCCCAGGCGCTTCCAGGCCTTGTGGTTTTATGCAGTGCTTTACAGCGCAAATTCGCAAGCGACGACACATTTTCTTGCTCAAGTCACAGTTCAAATCATTCAAAATGCGGGACGTGCTTAGACTACGCTGTAGTTTTTTTGACGCTGATACCTCGCGTGCCGTAGGATGTTCTCGAGAGCCAGACTTGTTTGTTGATTTATTGGATGGAAACACGAATAATCGTGTGAGCTAAAATATACGGAAACAGATAAGAAAATATACAGCAGTGAGCGACTCTCTACAACCCGGCCGAGCTCGAATCTGTGGAAGAAAACGGCATGGTGTGTGTTACGCATGCGGGTTCCCCAACGATAAAGAATGCCGCCGATTGAACACCCGAGCCGTGCTCGGACGACGATGCTGCTCTGGCCATGGTATTCAGCGCTTTTTTCACTTTTCACTGTCATATCCTGCGCAATACTCTAATACCCCACTGAGCTCGAAACACCCCGGATCTCCGTTCGATTCAAGTGCTGCTCTTGTCTTGAGCTCCACACATTCTGCGCTTCAATTCCGCCTTCCACCGCACATCTGTCTGCAGTCCACTCGGCAGCCGGCTCCAAGTTGCACTGAATCCCCGCCGCGGAACGCTTACAATTTTCAACCCTGATTAACTGATTCGATCACCGCAGCTAGTATATAGCTCTGCTCTTATGCAACTGTATGCGGCGGTAGCAGGGAACGTTCAACGAACGCATAAATTGCGCCGGAGCCTCCACGAGATTCACCAGCGTGTTGCGTTCATTTCATTTCACCCACCGACGAAACACGAAGTGGGGTAGCGGGTAGCAGACCTGAAAGCCTAGCATACGTGAAACCGCAGCGTGTCGTACCGAGGATTCGTGCGGAAAATCTAGCAGAGATCGACATAGATATGCGAGAGATGGAGACACAGATACACAGATATAGCTATAGAGAGGGAAAGGTCGGCGGAGCTGGACGCCGGAGTGGGGCGAGCGTGCGGTGAATCGGGGGATGTGCGGCTGGGATGGATAAGACCTTCGTGCATCTACCGCGGCGCGGCATCGGAGAGTCCCGTCGTTCCGCGAGAGCGATGGGAACAGGGAGTCGGGCAGCGCTTGACGGGGGTGCGGGGGAGGGAGACCAGCGCGCCGTCCGGACTCCGCAGAGCACCGCGACCTTCCACCCGCAATCCGATAAGATAATATTAAGTTCCGAGGGGAATCCAAGAACGCGATAGAAGAACGCACACGCGCACACCCTCCGCGCCCCAGCGTCTTCCAAGCCTCCAAAGTCCGCAGCGCGGGAGGCGCAGAGGAAGAGGCCGGAGGGATGATGGGGTGGGGCGAGAGGGAGGCGAGAGTAGCGCCTGTTGGGGCGTGTGGCGGGCGAGAAGCATTGGGTGAGTTGAAAGCGATGGGTGTAGGCACATGTCATAGGGCCTAGGAATCAATTGAGGGGTAAATGAAGACGGGAGTGAGCGGACGCACAGCTGCAGCGGTCC
This sequence comes from Mycena rosella, assembly GCA_029378255.1. Taxonomy (NCBI): domain Eukaryota; kingdom Fungi; phylum Basidiomycota; class Agaricomycetes; order Agaricales; family Mycenaceae; genus Mycena; species Mycena rosella. The sequence goes on along the minus strand of JARKIE010000422.1, from coordinate 61,506 downwards.
GTGGCGGTCTTAGCGAAAACCAGGGTGATTATGTCCGAGGGGCGGGTAGTAACGAGACCGATGTTCTAGATGAATCGGTAGTAATGGATAGCTCTGCTACGGAATTTTGAGCACAACGTTGGGGGCAAGGGACACACGCGCAGACGCAGCGGTGGGAGATCGCTCAGGCCCGGGCGGCTGAGAGATGGAGCCGGTGTGGCAGGCCCACAGGACGAGATCTTGCAGAGCAGAGGCGGCGGTGCATGCAGATCGACGCGGCGAGTGTGACTGGCGCGATCTTGACGGCGGGACCGGGATCTCCGACGGGAGGACCGAGTGGACAAGGTGACAGAGCATGGGTCGCACCTGCGGGAGACCTGCCTCGGACGCCGACATCCTCTGCCTCCACGGGAACGCGCCGTCCGCGGGCGGGCTTTATGACCCCGCGATCTTCCAATTCACTGCGAGTCTGCCGCGAACTGCCGCGAACCAAATGAACGGAATTGAATGCCGCGAACGCGCGCGCCGCAGCAGAGCGAAGACCGCGGGCGGGAGACCCGGAGGAAGAAGCTGGAGGCGAGAGTGGAGTGAGGCAGGAGCGAGACGAGAGGAAGGAGTATCTGGTCATGAGGCTCAGGTGCGAGTTGGGTGCGACTCTGCGAGAGAAATGATTGGCGCGCGTGCCGAGAGGCCGACACCCCGCGACGTGCAGGAAATTTGGGAGTTCGAAAGACCGGCATACCAGGGACCGGCAATACCGACGGCATCTCACGGGGCTTAAAATACCATCAATTCTGTCATGCCAGCCGCTGTCAACCGTCCGTGCCAAACACTGGCTACAACTCTCCCTCCCCCAGTATCTCCGCTGCTGCTAGCGTAGTCGGTCGCCTCGACAATGTTTGTGTCTTTTAAATCATAGCCCCCTCCATCCATTCCGGCCGGCAGCATCGCGGGTATGAGACTTCCGATCATTCGCTCCTTTTGGAAGTGTGTATCACCGTTAGCCTGAATTTAGGTGGTCACGTCCTTATGCAATTTATGGGCAAAATGGGGCAGGACACTGTGAGCCTCAATTAAAATTTCTCCCTCTACCATAAGCGGAAACCACATTGGCCGAACATTTGGCCATCTACGGCGCCTTCATTCCGCATTCTGTAACCAAGAGTGAGAGAACACAGCTGAAACAGTTGTGAAGGTCGTTTATTTCTTTTTCCTCGCCGGGGGGGTAACGCAAAATTAAAGCAACAGACGTAGGTGGTGCCGTGATGGCCGAACTGATCTCCGCTGACCCGATTACATTCCGATCGTACCTACGTCATACCGCCGGTATGTCGGTATGCCGGTATTTCGACTTCCCGAATGGACTCCCGACGTGGCCATCATCCCACCGTGACGCAGACCACATCGGCTCGTTGCTTCTCACTTCATCATGGCCTTGCCTCTCTCGTCGTGGCCTCAAACCAGCCACTGTATCATGTCCTATTCAAACACCCCGTATCTTCCGGGCATCAACCTTCAAACCTGGTTCCAGTCCTCTGGCGCAACTCTGGCGGCTGCCAGCCTAGCACGGCTTGAAATGATCTCGAGGCTAGCATTACAAATTTGGCCTTAAACGACTGCTGTTTAGCGCCCTGCTGACTGTTGACGGGATAGGTCTCAAAATAGGTGGGTCTGGTTCAGCCGCACACTCTATCTGCGAAACTCGTTCCATTTGGTCTACCTCTGTACATCCGTGAGCCTCGTGGGTGATTGCTTTGTTCCTAGCCACGGTTCTGCACTCTCTCAAGATGGTTTGCGCTACGCATGCCGCGCGATCCAGATTTTTTTCGGAGAGGGAGTCAACGTCAAAGCACTCAATCGGCAGCGCGGACCGAAACATGGATACTCGGTATTCACCGCCATCTTCCCCTTTATAATATTCCAAGCATGAATCTCGTTGGACTTTCTTTTCCGACACGGTCCTCCTACACAGTCCGCATGGGGCGTCGAGTGCCGAACCACCGCTATCTAAAGAAGGCAGGGATTATATTGAGTGCTTTTGGATCTTCTGAGGACGGTCCTTGCATTGATAATTATACAGATACTGCGAATCTGCGTTAAGCTCAACACCAATCGGCGCAACCTCTCCTCCTCAGAAGACAGAGACATCGTCCAAACCTCCTCGAGTTTGTTCCAGGGCTCAATCGCCTCGATCCCTACGTACACAACCGACACAGGGAACCTTGGGCCGGCCATCCTGCCATTGGGCTCCTCATCTAGACACAGCGAAATAAACAAAATTCAACACCATGAACGTCCTCCTGCGCATTATCGAGCATCGTTGAGATCTAGATCGAGACTCCGCTCCGCCCACAGTGACTTTGTACGTCGCCCAAGCTGGATTACGGACTCTGGTTCGATCTTGACCCTCATGTTCATTGAGGCCAGAGGCTCTCCCTCGCGGCGTTGAAATGTTTAATTCAAGCCGGGGTGGCACGATTGGTTGCGTGGCATCCGAATGAATCTTATCTCTCATATTGAGCTCTTCAGATCCACAACCGGCCTTAGGTTCTAGTCATTCTCTACGTTCTCAGGAGCGTCCTGGACATCCCGCTTACTCCCTGGATTCTCCTTTCGCACTCCTGTGTCCGGGATTGGCCACCCACTGGCTTGACTTGACTTCCGGTGGAATCGCCAAGTTTTGACCTGCACAATCCTCCAACACCCTATCGGTTTCGAACCACGAATCAACGCAGTATAGTCTATCAGATTAATTTCCTTTGAAGCGTGCCCATGCGGCCCAGTGTATTCTCCTTGTCCGAAGTCCTTGCTCGAATCAATTGCAAGGTACAGCTCCGATCCCGTACCTGCTTCCAACCATTTAGGCCCCCGGAGATTAATATCAACACCATTCTCTGGATCCTTGATTAAGCTATTGGATTTTGGCACCCCGGGGCCTTGGTCGAAGCAAGGCGCTTCTCTCGCGATCTTATGCAACGTTTCTATTGTCTGATGTCATATCCTTCGCAAGGATCTAATCCCCCCGAGCTCGAACGGAAGCCCGAGTCGTTTAAGTCGTTCAAATCAAAGTCCTGCTCTAGTCTGGTCATCCATAATTTCTGCGCTTCAAATCCTCCACAATTCTCGGCACTGCAACTGGCTCGGCAGTTCGCTCGCAGTTGTAACACATGTTGTCCCGAATCGCCGCGACGTATAAATTTCAACCGCAACTGAACTCAATTTAATCACCGGCGACCGTGCACCGAGGCCCTGCTCGGTTCGCCGTCTATTCAAGATCTTGAAGTCACGGGGGACTAGGTCAATTCCTCTGCAGCGCGCTTTCATTGACCCAAAACCCAGAAGCGCAATTTCTCCAGGATCCTAAAGCACGAAAGGTTCAAACGGGCACCTTCCGCCGAACCAGGTCCCACATATTATTCGGAGACGCGCTCAGAACGCCACTTGGCCCCTTTCCCAGTCGCCGCGACTCTGTAATCTTGAGTATATAATTAAGGAGTGGCAAAACCAGTTTAAAGCTTTGTTTTTCCGTGATCTAGGCTCCAGTCGAACGAGCAGCTTCTGTTGATTTTCAGCAACGTTAGCAGACGCGCCACGGGCACTACCAGGCCTTATTTATTCGTGCGCATCACGGTTCCTACGGGGCACTTTAAATTGATCAACCTAGCAGTTATGAGCTATGTACTGGTATCAAGTGCTACTACACCCGAGCGGCAGCTATCAGCGCCCTATTTCACACTAAACAAAGGAAAATTTTGACCTACCTGGAAATGTGTTAGGAAACACTCCGAGGCTTTTCCTATTGGCTCGGCAAATTTTTCCTTGTACGGTGTGTTTCCGCTGATATGGTAATTCACGTGACATGGCGACCCAAATTTGGATACATTGGGCTTATTTATTCGTGCGCATCACAGTTCCTGCGGGGCACTTTAAAGTGATCAACCCAGCAGCTATGAGCTATGTACTGGTCACCGGTCAGCTATCAGCACTATTTCCGCTTATATGGTAATTCACGTGACGTGGCGACCCTGACTTGGATACATTTCCGGCCGGCCCTAAACCAGTCAATTTTCCCCGTGTCGGCGTGTCTACTGCGGTCAGATACTTCCACCCAAGGCGGCGTGTTGATCAGCCGACCGGAGAGTTGGGATATTTAGAGATTCTAGTTGTGCAATGTGTATGTACCCCGGAAGAAGAACAGCCTATAGGCTCTGCAGGACCACACCCTCCTCACCCCTCCCAACACATATTATTGTGGTAGGGCCCTGTTGGTGTGGATCGGGGGTTGTGCTCCAACGGCCCAAGTTGTACTCGGAGATCCTAATTTAATGTACTCAATCCTGATTTTCATCTCACTCGGTTGGTGAGATAAGATAAAATTGGTAGCCAATAAGTAACGAAAATCCCACGGCACTCTGCTAAAAGAAGGGGTCCGCCAACCTGCATCACTGAAACAATGCCTCCCCAGCCCACTTCCACGCAAATTCGATTCGACCATGTGATCACATGCTTGAACGCTGCTCTTCCCACCATGGAAGCACTTTCGAAAAATCTCAAGACACCCTTCTCGGAACCCATATCCAACACAATACAGTTACTTTTGACCACTGCTCAGGTAGATTTTGAAGGAATCTCTCTATATTGAACCTTACATAGTCCTCATGGCTGATAGACCATCAAGAAGAACAAGGATGCATGTACCCAAATGCTGGAGAAGATACACATCCTGCTCTATGCTATAATCCATCTACACGTAACATCTGATACCGGGGCTGAATTCCCTCCGGACACATCCAATAATTTGGCAAAATTCACTGAGAAAGTTCCTTCATATCCCAGTCCACTGTTGGTCTCTCTAACACTTGCACAGGACTTTGCATAAGATCCACACCTTATTTGAAGCACAGCAAGAAGAAAGCAGGATTGAGCAATTTTTTCGTCAAGGGGAAATGAAGACATTATCAAAAGCCTGTGATCTAGGACTCGAGCAAGCACTTGAAGTGTTCAAGGTGAATTGATTGTGAATATTAGAATCTTAATTTTTGAACATTATAACTTTTGCAGATTGATGGAACTGGTATTCTGCAGAAGGTGACAGATATGCAGAAATATGCAGATGAAACACACCAGAAAGTCTTGGAGTTGATTTCAGCCAATTCAGATGAACAGTGCTCTGACAGAGAATCCTTCGTGAGTGGTTTCCATCATTGCAAACCCAGGAATATCATTTTTTGGACGATGTAGATCAGCAGCATGTGTTCCACAAACATGAACAGGTCTGTTTATCCTCGAATTCCGGCCCAATATATCCTGATTGTCATCTAGCTCGAGTTCACTTTTGCTACTGCCCTCTACACCCAAAATATTCCATGGTCGGGATTCTGAAGTTTTAGCTATCATCCAGACCTTTGGGCAGACTGCACCGAGAATAGCGATATTGGGAGCCGGTGGCATGGGCAAAACAAGCCTAGCAAGAGCCGTTGTCCATCACCCTGAAATCTGTTCCAGGTACCAACAACATAGGTTCTTTGTGCTCTGTGACACTGCTTCAAACATTCTAGAGCTTGCTGCCCTTATTGGGGCACATCTGGGGCTGAAGCCGGGGAAAGAACTCTCTCAGGCAGTTCTCCGCCACTTTTCAGGCGGCCCACCATCATTGCTGATTTTGGACAATCTGGAGACAGTCTGGGAACCATCAGAGCTACGTGCAGAAGTGGAAGAGTTCCTGTCCTTGCTTACAGATATAAACCATTTGGCACTGCTTGTAAGTAAGGCCTAAATACTGATGTTCCTAAACTCACCATCCTCAGATCACAATGCGGGGTGCAGAAAGACCATCAAAAGTCCAATGGAGTCATTCTTTCATGGCAACATTGGCGCCGCTGACACCGGAAGCTGCACGGAGAACCGTGATTGACATTGTGGACGAAGGGTTTTCTATGGAGGATATTGACAAAGTCTTGGCCCTTGTGGATCAATGCCCCTGGCCATTGATCTCATAGCCCATTTGGTCGACTATGTGGGCCTCAGCAGTGTATTGAACCGCTGGGGGACAGAAAAAACCTCACTCTTCTCTGAAGGCCATGACAAGGGGTCAAATTTGGACATGTCAATCTCACTGTCACTTGAAAGCGCTTGAGTGACATCCTTGCCACATGCCCCTCATTTGTTGAGCCTGATGTCAATCTTTCCGGAGGGACTTTCAAATGCGGACCTTGTCCAAAGCAAGCTGCCCCTTGATAATGTGCTTGCCTGCAAGGCTGCATTACTTCGAACCTCTCTGGCGTACCTTGATGATCACAAACGGTTGAAAGTATTAGCACCGATCCGGCAATATATGCAGAAAATGCACCCACCTGCACCACATATTGTACAAACCATGCTGGACCATTTTCACAAACTCATCAAGATTTATGCAGAATATTCTGGGACTGTGAGTAGCTCAGATAACAGGGAACTTTACAAATATCCAGTACATCTTAGGACACCACATGCAGAATCCACTGGCCCACCCCTTGGATGATTCCAGTGCTATGGCCAATGCCATCCACTGCATATGCGAATTTGACGTGTTCAGTAGGCAAACTCGACATGAACGGAGTCATTTGATTCACCAAATTCCCAATATGCTGCTTCACCTCAAAGACCCCGCTCTCCAGGTGCACTTCATCATTAACTTTTTCTCTGGCTTTACACACTACCACATTCCAGAAGCAGACCAATTGGTGGATCATGTTTTAGAATATTTTACACAATTTGATGATTCAGATCTGAAATGTAGGTCCAATATCAAGTTTTTTTTTTTTTTGCTGGATACTGAGGAAATTCTCTGCCTGATAGGCAGATTTTACAGCATAATGGCCGAATATTATCACTTCCGGGACAAAGATATTGCTAGAGTCATGAACTTTGCTCAAACTGGACTGGAGCTATCAATCTCAAGTGGGAATACCAAGAGACAGGGTCTCCTACTGTGTGCATTGGCATGGATCAAGTGGCGAACTGGTAACTATGCTGCAGCGCAGAGGCATGCATATGAAGCACAGAGATTGGCCAAGGTTTCTGCAAATTTTCACAGTGAAGCCCAGGCCTTGCGAATTGAATCCTCATGCTGGCAATTTCTGGGTAGCTACCAGAAGAGCAGCTACCTCTATGGAAGGACAAGAGACCTGCTCAAGCTCTGTGGTCTGTCCGGAGGGTTGCTGGATTATGCTGTCCTGACCGACCAGGCAGAGGTCCACCGGGTGAAATCTGAATATAGGGAGGCCCATGACATTCACACCAAAATCCTTCGCAATATCTCTGCTGAGCAACAGCCTTATGTGCATGCCTTCACCTTAATGAACATCACCCAGATTGATGTTGAAATTGGTACATCTTTGGATAGGGTGCAAGGACATCTTAAAATGGCGGAATCACTGTTCAGCCAGGTGGGACACTCAAGTGGAATGGTCTTCTGCAAAAAAATCCGAGCAGCTCTAACCTTGAGAGAAATGGAGTTCCAAGCAGCCAAGAGCTCATTTCACCAGTGTGTGACATCGACTTGGGGGAAAGATATGGAAGCTACAGTCTACTGTTTAGCAAAACTTGGAGACATTCAGCAATGGGGTCCAGCAGCTCCATCCTCATCTACTTGGACAGTTATATTCCTGACCCACGGTCTAAAGTTTAGCCAGCGGCTCGAGGTCCATATGGCGCTGCAGTTCCTCGGAGATGTGTTCCTGGCGGATAATGATATGGATACAGCGACCAGCCTTTTCAGTATTGCTCTAGAAGGATTTACATGGATGGACGTCCACCGCAGCAGAGCGGAATGCATGGTCTGGCTAGGCAATATCTCAAAGCAGAATGAAGACACAGCAAAGGCAGTAGAGCTGTGGTATGCAGCGATTCCATTGTTCCAACGTTCATTGCAGGCCAAACAAATTATGGATGTTAATGAGAGACTTGCAGGGATCGGCCTCCTAGATCAATCCACATCTACCGGAGGTCCAACGAGCTTGAAAGGGGGGGAAAGAGCAAATCTGGTTATCGCAAATGACAACAATCCTGCTGTTTGTTCCGAGTCACTGTAATTTCGAAAAGTGTTAACCTTTTGTTGCCTTGCCATAGTTATAGTATATTGACAGAAATTTGTAATTTATTGTGAGCTGTGATTTGATTCCCTTTTGGCGACGATGGAATGGGTTATTGAGTGAGTCTCGTTCGTGATTATCTACGTTCCGGGCGGAACTACAGTCTCTCGGTGCTCGTAGGTCCCAGGACATATTTTCTTTGAATACCGCTTGTTGTGTTCACGCTGTAGATTTTTCCTCGACTACGCTGAAAAAACCAATAAGCAGTGGGAAGTTTTTCGGTAGCAGGTTGTACTATGAACCTATCGACCAAATACCCGACCATCAAATTGTTCAAGGGCATCTGATGTACACTGTTAAAATCAGAGACCAGGTTCAATTGAGGTATATGGCTATTCATCAGCGGGCGTCCAAGGGATTCGGAGGTATCACCAGGACGAGGAAAATGGTAGGCGCTCCGTCGCATATTGAAAGTGATTTTATTCAATACAAACGAAGTTTGTATGTAAAATTAAAGCTACAGACAAATCTGTGACTGGCCGAGTCAAATCCTTGACCTCGCCCTGGGTCGTTACCTCGCCCGAGATTACCGAATGTAGGTGCACTGTAGCTGAACCCACTCTAGATCCATTACTGTGAACTCTGCTCTGCCATGTTCTTGCCCAAGGGCTGGTAATTTCGCGGCAAGTACACCGATGCAGCCGCGATTTACATAGACCCCCCTCACCCAAAACAGTGAATTAGCGTGAAAAGAGAAAAAGAGAAAATAGCAAACGCATACGTACCCCATTCCTGTGGCCACCGATAATCGGTTTAACGTAGTACATATAATCCAGGGTGCGAGTCTGAGACATTCACATGTCTCAGCCGAGATAAAAATTCTCTCTCTTTGCGCGCTCCCAAATGGCCACCACTCTGTCTACCGAACAACCTTTCGAAACATTCATGGCTACAGCCACCACAGCGGATTCTTCTGTGGACACCGTGACCCCCACGACCCCACCCGATACTGTACCCGAGAACCCCGCGGCTGGACCCGCGGCTACGCCTGCTGCCGACGCTGGCGAGACACCTCTTGCCAACGAGCTCCGCAAGGAGATCGCGCAGACTCTGGGCCCATCCTCAGCGACTCGCCCGATGACCCGCATGCGGAGCACCCAATCCGTCGCTGCGGTCGACACGGCCGCGACCATTGATGGCACCGCCCCGGCTGCGCAGAGGGCTTCTGAGCGCGGGGTCGAGGTTTCCACGTTCGAGCACTTCGGCCTGGCGGGTCCTCCCACTGGTAAGGAGAACTCGGGCCCCATGATCGTCCGTGCGACCAGAAATCTGGCCAAATTGGCGGATATCGTCGGCACTCTCGATGCACGCTTCGGACAGCTCGAAACCGCGGTGGAGAACATCGAGATGGAACTCACCATTGGAGCAACTGCGCGCCACCGCGGGGAGACCAACGACGCCGCTGGAGGCGCGCCCCCGGCTCCGAATAGTTCTGCCGGGTCGAACAACGGCAGTGTTGCTACCGTCGACGACACTGAGGTCCTTTCCGAGCGTGTAGATTTACTCGATAAACACGTGACGGACACGCCGGAGCATATCCAGGGTATCCAGAACCGGGTCGACGACCTGGAGGGTCGTATCAACCAGGCTGCCCCCCCGTTCTCGCTGATCAGGATGAGCAATGCGATGGCGGCGCAGTTCAAAACGATCACATCGGACCGGGATACACTCAAGGCGGAAATCGAGTTCCAAGCTGACGCACAGCTCAAAATCAATAAAAAGAATGCCCAGCTCATTGCACAGCTCCAGGCTACCATCAACGTCTTGGAGGCCACTGTCGCACGTCTCGAGCTCGCTCCCACACCCCCCCTGCTCCCATCCTCCCATTCACGCTCGGCAGCCACCGGCCGTGTTCGTTCTCGCTCCAGATCCTTGGACGACAGCATCAGCTCCAAGCGTGCGCGGTCGGCGGCCGTCGATGACATGCCTTTCGTCATCATGGGGCCTGTCAAGATGTACGCGCAGCTTACCCCGCTGCAGATCCTCCAACTCCACATGGATGATGCACTGCCCAAATACATCCTTCCGGCGCATTTCGACGTTACTCTGGATCCCGTGCAGATCAACCATCTCCGCATCAGGATGGACGTCCAGGCCGAGACGCGTGCGCTGGCCTCCGCATGGGGGAAGACGGGGAACACTGAAATTACGATGAAGTTGGGTGGTGGCGACACTTTCGTGGGAACTCATGGGACGGCTGCTTCGGGATATCGGGCCTCGGGTCGTGATGGATACGGGGACTCCGCTCGGCGCGCATCGTCTTCCAGAGCCCCGGCAGGCCGCTTTTAATGTCGTTACATTACAGTCCTGTCTCTCCGGTAGTACATCGGCCAATGTGATGGAAACGGCGAGCCTTCTGGGACTATGCGACCGGTTCGCGGGTACAACAAAATTAATTCTCGTGACCGCTTGCGGCATGCATGACCTTACGGTCCTTTTTCCTGTACTGTTCCCTTGAATGGTCTTGACACAACACTCGGTTCTCCTGCGAGGGAGATCCGGTGCTTGTCGCACGCATCTGCAAAGGGAAAGACTTACGACAGCTTGCTGTGCACTGGTGGACTCCGGGGATTTATACCTGGGGGGAGAGAACTCCTCCCGTACACTGGCTGCATATTTGCAGCTGGTGGTCAGGTCCCACGAGGTTTTAACCGGAGGTCCTGCCTTTTCGAGGCCAGCCAGTCCACAGTAAGCCAGCGTCTTGTGATATCGCCCCCCTGGAATGATGCTGTGCTCGGTCGGCATCTTGTAGGATTCTGTAAGGATAACCACCCTATACAGTACTACTTGTTTGTCTTCCGTAAACTCGTTGTTCAGCCTGTGGACCGCACAAGTATAATATATCCCCCCCCCCCCCCCAAACAGCTGTAAGTGTTCCGCCAGCGACGATCACTTCGGTTAGATGGTGGGTCCATCAACCTTTTGGCCTCGCTCACCACTATACCTGTTAATGCGTGCCGCCAACGCGCCGCTGGACACGCATCCACGCGCCATTTCGTACCCTAACAACCTTCTCGAAGCCTCCACAATCAGCTTTTACGAATCTGAATCCGACGACATCAAGATGCCGTGACTGCCCCACTGGCTCGAGGGGAAGACGACGATGCGGAGTTTGAGGAGGAGGAGGAGGAAGGCGATGAGGATTCTGATTCGCAGGGACGCGTTCAAAAGCTGCGCTCCGTCGAGAAAGTTCGGATCATTTTACTTCCCTTCATTTTACATTTGCTCATTTACCATATAGCTTTGCAAAATCATTCGTTCTCTTCGCGGCAGCCCTCAGCGTCGCCAGGAATGGATCCAAGAAGTCAAGGTCTCGCCCGAGTTTCTCAAGGGCAAGCTCGGCAAGCAACCTCTGATGCCAATCTTGGATGTGAAGACGCGGTGGTCCTCAACTCACCAGATGTTTCGTGTGAGTACCTCACATTTACGTGTGTAACTATATCAACGTTTGTATTCCTTAGGTCGTGCAATCGATCATCGCAAGATTATCGACGACTTCGTCGGAAAGCATCGCGATCTCCATCACTTGGATCTTACCGAGAGCGACTGGGACGCCATCATCCTTGTCACCGGCTGGTTGAAGTCATTCCGTACCGCGACCACCCTCATGTCCACCACAAAGCGCCCCATGCTGTTGTACACCCACGCCATTTTCCGCGGCCTCCAGGAGGATTTACGTACCAGCCTGAAGGCACTCCCGTTCTCGACGCCGTCTGTCCTTCGGAACGGTCTTATTGAAGCGCACAGAAAGCTCAGTGATTATTACTACAAACTGGACCAATCTCCGTACTATACGTGGGCGGCGCGTGGGTTTTACATCTTGATTCGTGTCTAGCCCTGACTATAATGTTCTTTGTGAAGTTCTCGATCCGCGCATTTCATACGACGGGCTCAAGTCCGATTTCTATCACGATGACGAGCTTCTCGCCCAGTCGGATGTGTCCAAGGCTGCACTTGATGATCATTTCAAGTCGCACTACGCTGCCCGCAAGCACAACATCGTTCCGGTTGCCCCCCCAGTTGCATCTTCCTCCTCCTTCACTGGCTCACCCAGAAGATTCACGGCTAGATATCGAGTCCAGAGGCGCGTCGTCTGGACGAACTGAAGGATACTACAGCCCCACGCGAAGACTTCACCCTCTATGATCCTGTTATGTGGTGGGTTGCGCGCAAGGCACAATTCCCTAATTTGTTCTGCCTCGCTCGCGATATCCTCACAATTTCTGGTATGTCCGTAAATTCAATATCCACTCCTAGCCTAATTACTCCCAGGGTCTGCTGTTGCGGTCGAGCACATTTTTTCTGGCGGCCGTGACACGATCTCGCTGCGACGCGCCAGTCTTAAACCCTAGACCATCAGAATATTGATGTTGGTTAAACAGCTTCTGCGCCTCACTCGCAATGCGGTGCAGGAGATCTTGGGGTAGCCGTGGAGGTAGCCACAGGTTCAAAGTAGCTGTTTGTATACTGTACTATTTCGACCAAGTATTCAAGGGTTGTGACCAGTGACCGCAAGTATTCAAATGCCATCAATTTAAAGTTGGCTGGGACCTGTGACCTCTATTTCAAGTGTTCATTTGTTCAAGTATTCAAAGGAGATTTACCCCTGGCGACCGCCATGTACGGGAGATCGATGTGATTTTGAGCTCAAACGAGTCGGATTTGGCCCGAAATTTACATTAATCCATGAGTCAATCACGACCGACAATCACCCTTCATTTTCGCATTTTCTTTCCAAGCTTTTCACGACGCAATCATCCTCGGAACACCATGACTGCATTCAACCAAACCGCCTGGGTTTCTCAGAGCAAGGGCTGGAAGGATATCCCACCCCGTGTGACCATATCATGTTTGCACGGCCGACTTCACTGGGCCTGTCGCAATTGTGTCACAGATCTTGCACATCTCCCTACACACTCTTCTGGACTTCACCCTCCTGCGGCCTACCCCAACTCCCGCTGGGAAGGCTCCCGACAGTTCTGGATTTTTCAGCAAGGAGGAGCATTGAATAATGTATCAGGCCTCGAAATACTCATAAACTACTCCTTTTGCAGTGTATAGTCTTCATTTTTAGCGCAAAGTGCGGGCACTCTCCCGGGGAACGTGCTGGGCTGAGAAAAAATTGGGTTTTTGGCCCTATGAAAATACGAAACGGCCCTGGTGACCTGTGACACAATTGAAAAGCCTTCAATTCAGCAGCCTCTGTGACCAGCGACTGAATACTTGGTCGAAATAGTACAGTACTCTAAATGCATTTTTGTGGGCCGTTAATAGCCGTGATACCGCTAACGGCCGTGCTGTCGACCGTGCCGTCCCGTCAGACATCTGGAAGTGGTCTCAACGGGCCGTGCCCGTCGGAGACCCGTCGAATCGGCGGCCGTTGCCGTCACGGGCACGGGTGGCAGCCCTAGTAGTGAGAGACCACAAAGCACGTGTGAGAAGTGAAGAATACGGACAGGGAACGGTCGAATGAAGGAAGGCAGGCGCATAGTATTGTGGAAGTACTGATAAATGTAGTGAGTGAGGTAGAATGGAAGATAGTTCAAGGATACACACAGAGGAAGGTCATGGGGACCGGTCAAAGCGGGGCGAGCCTGGTTGCGGGTCAAAGCAGGGTGGGCGTGGGCGTGGGCATGGGCGGAGGTCAGAGGCCTGCAAGGCGGCCCGTCAGAAGGGATTGGCAGGTACAAACCATGCAACTCACGAGGAAAGGCAAAGGGAAAGAGAGTCCTGTAAAGGGTGGGTGAGTGGTGCGTGTGGATAATGTGAAACGGCATGAACGCAACTGACAACTAGAGCTCTGGACGCATGCCCTAAAATATGACTACAATGCTTGAGGCCGAAACCAGTGGAAAGGTCGACGCTAGTGGACCCAGGCAGTGGAGAGGAAGAGAGAGAAGAAAGATGGCCTTGAGCCGACGACAATATGACATAGGAGGACTAAACACATACTGAGTGCATCCAGAAACACGATGAATAGAAAGTACGGTGAAGCCCCGGAGCGCTATCGCAGGGCGCGGCACTAGCAGCGGCACGAGGTCCAAAGGAAAGGGTTAACGCGAACTCTTTTGCTAGCCAGAAAGGGATCATGACCTTGGCGAGCGCCGCCTATCCATTGATTCCACACGAAATGATGGCTCGAATGGGTCGTTCCTACGCCAAAACAGCCGCAGCACAAGGCATCGTCGAAAGTCCAGCAGTTACCCTCGGAACCAGCAAAGCACAGCCGAGAATCCATAGTGTATCCCCAGAGCCGAAACCGCGAAGACAAGAGCACAATAGACCCAGAGAAAACAGTCGTCGCTCGGAGATGGTGGCGGTACGAAAGCAAGAGAGCGCCGTTAGCGCGCTCTGTGGCTACAAACTCAGTAGATGATTGAAAACAAATCTCCGCCGGTAGCTAAACAGGAGTGAGCCTATTTTTTCGGCGATCTCCGTGGGTACTGTTGCTGGAAATCGAGTCGGCGATTTTGAGGCGACAATGCTGTTCTTCAGAGTTCGGGCGCAGAATAACAGGAGACTCAAAGCCGAGGTCGCAGAATTCAGAAAACTATTTTATTGATGTGACTGAGGAACACAAACGAGGCCCAGAGACGAAGATACTGTACATCCTGAAATGCAACGGGAATTTAGTTGTTGGGCAACATGAAGGGGAATGAAATAAAGGGGAACTCAAGTAGAGTTATGGACGTACTCGTAAGCACGGCACTTCACAGGGTGGAGTGGTGAGACACTTAAGAAGGCGGGAGGTGCAGAGCAGTATTTGGACGCAGGCAGGAACAATGGCTCAACCAGTTTCCGGTGAAAACACTACGCCGGCGGAAAATTCGAGAAAGGATAGCTATTGCGCGAAGCCGAACATGTCAACAATGAAAGCGAAGACAATACCGCTCATGCAACATTTGTTTCCGCGCAGGAAGACGATGTTAGGGCAATGAATGACGATGAGAGCTAATTTGACACCACAATGGGATCTAATTTAACAGCGACGAAGAATAAAATAAGCGCCGCGGACAGTTAGAGAACTATAGTACTAGGAATTCTCACCTAACGTGATTACAATAGACAGGACGCACTGCAGGACGCATCAGCAGCAGAAAACCACCGGAACGCAGAAAGACGGGCAAAGACTGAGGAGAGGAGTGCGATACCGCGACAAGCAGCAGTCGATGGCTTAATGCAGATCCCAGGAATTGTGCACAGGTGCGAAGGCATGAATACAACGGGGGGGGGAAGACAGAAGCGACTGACGTACCTCGAGCTTTGATATACGGAGAATTCGGTATGAAAGTACATAAGAAAAGCGGTCCAAAGACTTGGAAGGGTGGGACGCACCGAGTTTATTTTCAGCGGGAGCAGAAGGGTGTATACGCGTGAATAGTGGAACGCATCATTCAAGGAGGACGAATTCTATCCACGAGCGCTGGGTAGGGCGGGCATTGGGATGGACAGGTGCTTTCCATATATTTGTGCCACTCGCAGGCAGGCTGATCACGAGCCTATTCTGACACGAGAAAATGGAGAACAAAAAATGGAGCAAAACGTGGCTGTTGTGAACGACCTTAATAGTTC
Source organism: Mycena rosella (assembly GCA_029378255.1). Taxonomy (NCBI): domain Eukaryota; kingdom Fungi; phylum Basidiomycota; class Agaricomycetes; order Agaricales; family Mycenaceae; genus Mycena; species Mycena rosella. Next base: position 45,823 of record JARKIE010000422.1, on the reverse strand, counting down.
AGTTTTAGGTGTTGTATTTCCTGTTCTGTCTATTATTCGTTCAACGCTACTCGATAGGTCGATCCTCAGCCTGCCCATACGAGCCTACGTGCACATCCGCAGAATCTCAAGTACATGCTCGGGCCTCTCTATCTTGCGCGGGTTCATGTGCACGCAGGGGTCCGCCATGCTATTCCTTGCAAGCTGTTGCAGCTTCTCCTCGCCCGTGATGCCCACCTCGGTCAGCGAGCGCGGCATCCCAAGCCTGCGCACGACCGCGTCCAGCAGATCGCCCAGGTCGGCCCCGTTGCGCTGCAGGCCGCGCGCCTGAAAGAGGTCCGCGGCTTCGAGGATGGACCAGAGCGTGCTGCGCACGAGGGACTGGTCCTTTTCGTTGACAGAGGCGTTGTACTTGTGCACGGCAGGCATGAGGACTGCGCTTGTTTTGCCATGCGAAACGCCCACTATATGGTTTTGTCAGGGTTTGATGTACGGCCGGACGCAGGACTCACTAGGTCCGAGAATGTGGCCGATACCGTGGCTGCATCCCGGGTAGACATGGTACTGCAAGCCGAATAGTGAGAGCACAACGCCCAGCTGGCAGTTGAATCGTGCCGTGGCATCGCATGGGTCCTCGAGCGTCTTGAGCAGGTTCGGTACCAACAGCTTCAGACCGTCGATCTGCGCCTTCTCGACCACCGCCCATGGCTCCTCCTTCTTGAAGGTGCAAAGGTTCTCGCAGCAGTGGTCGATGGCTCGCACGCCCGATGCGATCCACACGTCCCCGGGTGTCGTGGCCGCCAGCTCGCCCGAGAGGATAACAACATCGGCGGGCGCCAGGTTGCACAGCTGGTACTTAATGTTGGTCTGCTCGTCGGTGACGCCGGAGTAGCTGCTGTACTCGCCTCCCGAGAGCGTTGAAGGGATCAGGATATAAGGCATACGTGTGGGCTTGCTGGGACGGTCTTTGGCCATCATGTGTGGCAGGTTCAGGAGGTCCTCGCGTGTCTGAACATCGTTCGCCTCAGCCTTGTCCTCGTCAGTCTCATACTTGTATGGTTAGGAGCTAGGAAAAGACGTACAAAGGTGATGGCTTTGGCAGCGTCCGAAAGGGACCCCCCTCCCAGAGTGACGATGCAGTCTGCTGCAGTCTGGCGGACGTCGTGCAAGACTTCGATGACCTCGCTTACTAGAGTGTGTGGCGTCATACCGATGCGTTCGCCCACGACCATGCCATCGAGGGCCCTCTTCAGGCCCTGAAGCAAGTTTGTATTGCGAGAGAGTGTCCCAGAGGCCAAGATGTAAATTTTCTTGACTCCATATTCCTCAGCATGTTTCCTGCAAGCCTCGCCCAATGGTATACCATAGCTGAGCATGGGTTTCGCGGAGTTTGGAAAAGCCTGGCGATAAACCTCGCCGGTGATAGCCATGTCTGCTGCGTTACTCTCTGAATCAGGAGCTGTCGTGGGGCTGATAGCTTTACCACAACACAGTTGAAGGCACTCTTATATTCTCGCTACTTGTGGTTATTGGGCTCGGTCATGAACGCAACGTTGGTGAGGACATAGATCATTGTTGTCAAATGTGGTAGCGTAAGCATCCTTCTCCTCCAATCATGGCCCTTGAACTGTCGGAAATCAGCCGCCGGAGGGACTCGGCGGCCGATTCCCGACAGCCATGATTGGAGGAGAAATGTGCTTACGGTACCGTGGTAGCGTAAGCATCCTTCTCCTCTAATCATGACCCTTGTACCGTCGGAAATCAGCCGCCGGAGGGACTCGGCGGCCGATTCCCGACAGCCATGATTGGAGGAGAAAGGTGCTTACGGCACCGCATTTGACATCAATAATCAATGGTCGGATGAAATCCGCGGGTTCGGACCGAGTTCGAACCGATGTTACCACTTTTTTTTTTTGCGACAACAAGATGTACCGTACCTACTTCGCTCAGGCGCGGGGAGTTTTATTTGGACAAGAATCCGGTTAATTCTGCCTTTCTGGAACAGATGATGAAGGGAAGAAAAATGTCATATATTTCAAGCATAAAGCCTGGATGAAGATATTAACCTTCCAAGAAAAATTTGTAAGCATGAACACCAAAAGGATAAAACATACCTTGGGCAAATGTGACCGCAGCCATCATACTCGGGAATATTTTGCGTGAACTAGGAGGGGAACGAAATGTGGGGTTTTCAGATGAGTGCTAATGGCTGTGCATCATACTTTCGTCAGCAGTTTTCGTATAAGCACATTTCCTCCCTGCCAAAATGCTTCGACTTTTCCTGTTGCCTCTCCCGGACTTGCTTCTTGACTGTCACACTAGATCTCGCCAACAATGTTCATTCAGCCAATGTCTGTCTTTCAGACACCCATGAGTACCAATTCAAGTCGCAGTATCTGTTTTGGTGGGAATTCTGATTATTTCTGTATATATGCTTTACAATCAATGCTAGGGACTCACCCGGCCGAATTTCTAGGTTCATATGAATGTTTGAGCTTGACCGGAGACAGGGCTGCTTTTAACCCATCAGAAAGTGTGAATATCAGCTCTAAAAAATGGGAATTGCGGTTATTTTTGGTGACCTCGAGTATTTCTGTATTCGGTGACTAGTCTCTTATAAACAGACACTATAACATTTAAACTTGTACCTCGTTTGTTATATCCGGTGACCGCAATCCACACTGGAACGTATGATCAGTGTGTGTAGGAAAAAAAAAAATCAGAATTATTTTATTTTATTTTTCTACACACTCAAAGGTGTACAGCCACCAGTCTGCTCACAGACTTGAGCCCAAGAAAATATGATTGGTCGAATCCGACAACCCGAAAGCTCATACATGTTTATCCAGAAATCCCTGAGGATGAAACACCTGAAAAGGCCTCGGATCACCACAAAGTTGTGGGACTAGACTTACATGCTAGTCTCACAAGTTTGTGGCGATCGCTCCTTCCACACGTTACACATATTCCACCCCCTTTTTCCAGCATTCCCACCTGTTTCAGAGGTGCCTCCGCGTAGCGGCGGAAATTTTGCCCTTTTACACTGTTTCCACAGGGTTTTGAAGCCTTTTTAAGGAGTAGTCAGATTTGTTAAAGTAGTCAGTAATTTTGTGACTCTCCCTACTTCCACCATTTCCATCTGATGTTTTTGGGAGAGTCAGTATTGGTTTTGACCCTCTTAACTCCCACCATTTCCACCCCCCGTGCTTTGCGAGTCAGAGCGGTTTTGTGACTCTCTTAAATTTCCACCGCTTCCACCTGTTCTGTTTCGCGAGTCAGAGCAGTTTTGTGACCCTCTTAAATTTCCACCGCTTCCACCTGTTCTGTTTCGCGAGTCAGAGCAGTTTTGTGACTCTCTTAAATTTCCACCGCTTCCACCCATTCTGTTTTGCGAGTCAGAGTAGTTTCGTGACCCTCTTAAATTTCCACCGTTTCCACGTCCTCCGTTTAGCGAGTCAGTAAACCTTTGTGATCCTTTTAAAATTCCACCATTTCCACGGGTCCCGTTTCAAGAGTCAGTGGGACTTATGGAATTGCCTCCATTTCCACCGTTTCCACATGCACTACCGCAGAAGTCTCACTTTCTTCTTGACCTTGGTAACCCTTCCATCATTTCCACCCACACCTTCGCAGTCAAAACAACTAGATTGGGCTTGGAACGCCAAGCGGAGCATGGGAAACAGAATATAATGTGTGGACAATGTGTATGACAAGTGTCAGGGCAGAGGGGACAGCGGAGGGAGGATCAGGAAGGAAAGGGAGGTGAGGCTCTGTGGCATCTACTCCTTGTCCGTGGCAATGGTGAGAACCCTCTCCGTCATCTCCGCCAGGGTCTCCCTCTCTGCCTCCTCACCTTCATCATCATCGTCCGTCTCGGCGTCCTCCCACTCGTCCTCAACTGGTGGTTCCCTCTCCAACTGCTGACCCCTTGCAATCTCCGTGGCAACAGCAATGTCCTCCGCTTCCTCCGCAGCCGAATCCACGTCCATCTCCTCTGCCACTGGCTCCGTGACCTCCGTCCGTCTGACACCTGGGGTGAGTGTTCCGGTGAACCGACTGCCGAACTTCTTTGCCATTGCCCGGAGGCGGACCATGTGGTTGTCATCGGAGCGGCCCCGGCGATTGCGGTACTTCCCGATGAAGTAGGCAAGGTTGGGGTCGGTTTCCCTGACCTCTGCCTCCTTCCGGAGAAGGAGGGCCTTCTCATCACGGATGTAGGTGACCAGGCGTCTGATCTCGATGTTGAGCCGTGGGATCTCCTCCTTTGCGCGCTCCAGCCTGAAGAAAGAATCCATCAGCTGCCTCGCAGCGGGAGTTGCCCATTCCCGCAAGTCTGCGTTGCCGGTGGGGTCACGGAGGATATCGAAGTCCGATAGGAACACATATTCAATGACCTCAGGCCATGTCAGTGAGCGGCGCTTGGGCGTGAGGGCAGCGGCAGCTGCGTTATATCGGCCCAGGGCTGCGCAAATGGTCTTGGACCGCACTTGCAATGTCTTGGTGATGTGCTTCCGAAGCTTGTAGCCTTAACATTCTCAGGCCAGTCATTGAACAATACATAATCAAGTGAGACGCACCAGTCTGGGACATGTTCATCTTGGTGAGCTCAAAGAGCCGCTTGAGCACCAGCTCCTCCAGCTTGTTGACACAAAGCCGGTAGCGCCTGGTGTAAACCGGCAAGGCCGCGGTTTTCCAAGCCTCTGTCTCTGGGGTCCACTGGACAGCGATCTCCAGGACCCGCTCCATCCCTTGGACAGCAGTGTGGGCCTTGTCGTAGTTATCCTGTGCATGCCTCTTTGCTGTCCCGTTTGCAGTGGATCCCTCTGCAAAGACATCGTTGAATATCTTTCTGAATCGGGAAATATCCAATGGGAATGGTGGAATGGTGAATTGTGGCGGTGGAAATACGGTGGAAATGGTGGAATTGCGGTGGCGGTCGGGGTCAAAGGAAGCGAGGTGGAAGTGGTGGAAATCAATCAGCACTCTGAACAAAAGGACCTGGAACCACTCACTTGCGGGCCTGGAGATTCATGAGACTCTGATAATACTCCATCTGCTGTGTCTCCTCCTCTGGCTCCTTAGACCAGCTCCGAAGATATGCCTTCTCCTCCTCCAGTTATAGTTGTCCACCAGGAACTTGCCTATGAATTCTGGATCAGAAGAGGGGAAGTAAAGACGGTGGTAGAGCTTACTCAAGTTGGGGTACGTCTCGAAGCTGTCCACATGAGCTAGGTAGGTTGTGATTGACTGCTTACGATGAAAGACGCTGGCATATTGAACGGTCCGGGCCAAGGCATTGGACCTGGAGAAGTACCGCTTGCAGCCCTCGAGGTCCTCGAGCCCCAGACCAGGGACATAGGTGGCAAGGTACCGGAGTTGGCACATCCGGTTGTGGGCATGGCCGTGGAAGGAGCCGACCAGCATCTTGAAGTTCAGCAGTTTGGCCTTCGGTCCAAGCGGGGAGTTCTTGATGGTTTCCTCGAACCTGCAGCCGATGTCGTAGCCAAAACCGAAGTCTGGACCGAAGGCGTCCAGGAGGGAGTCGGCAATTGCAAGGCCGTATTTTGCCCTGAGAAGTGTAGTCAGTCCACAACTTCCACGGCTTCCACCATTTCCACGGCTTACACCAATTCCACCACTCACAATTCTCCACTCTTGACCATGTCAGCAATGAGGAGGACAAAGCCATGGCGGCACAGAGCGAGGAAGATCCCTGTCTCATCAAAGATGCCCCACATTTGCTCCGTGATTTCCTCCGACATGTTCTTCCACCTCTCTTGGCAGAGGTTATCCTCCTCTGGGTTGTCGCTTCTCTGAACTATATGTCAGACCAGATCTGGAACCATGAAAGCTCAACACACCGGAATCTAGACCTGCTGGGCTAGCACTTCCTTCGACCACCTATCAACCTTCTCTCGGGACAGGTAATAGTCCCCTCCAGCGTCGGCGGTTCGTGGGTTCGGGTCGCTCTGTCCCTCCTCGCTTTGGAACGCCATCGTCATCGAAGGCACCCTGCTCCTTCCTCAGAATACGCTTGAGGGAGTCATTGCCATCCCCAGTCCCCAGCATCTCGAAAATCAACTTCGCCTCCCCCTCCAGCTTATATGTGCAGGATGGCAACAGTTTTTGAGTCGCCAATCCGGCGTGTCTCGACCCAGGGCATGTTTCACGCGACCTTCCACGTTTTGGAGGATCTCAAGGTAGAGGTCAAAGCAGATAGTGAACTGCTGCATTTGATACAGTTTGAAGGGACGGCATTGGAGATGGTCAATGTCTTCACCGAGTTCTGGACCCCGAGATTCGGGCAACGCAAGCGAGCAACCCGGAATAGTTCCAGGACCCGGACGGAGACGGCCAAGGTAGGCGTCCACGGTGCACAGGGAATCAACCCCTGCCCAACGAGGCAGGAGGTGGTGAATTCATCTGATTCGACCATCGGGACGTAAACTGTATCTGTACCTGAGAAAGAAGTCAGTGCAGCAAAAGGAATATAAGATGTAGCTGGGCGGACCAAAAACATCAATAACCTGCAGCTTGTATTCCTTCTCGATCTCGACCTCCTCAGGGCGCTCTGGAATCCCCTCCCCAAAGGCTCCGGATGTTGCCTCCCACTTGATATAGGCGTCAGTCATGGCCTTCATCTGGCCACGGAAGCCGAGTACACGCTTCTCCACAGAGTCCCAGCGTTTACGAGTATCATAGCGTTTTCTGTAAGTTTTCATCAATAAAATCTAGGTGTATCGTCGGAGGATTTACTCACCGCTGTTTCTCCGAGTTCAACTCCTCATTCAAATCATCTTGAAGGTCACCCATTTCACCCCCCGCATGGCTGATCTCAATGTGCACATGCCCGTCCGCAACGTCATGGTAGGTGAAGGGCTCATCAGTGTCCAAGTAGTCATTGGCGATATCGGCATGGCCTCCAATTCACGACGACGGTCCCATCGAGATCGGCGACGCGTGCCCTCGACTCCAAGGGGCTGGTTGTGGCCAGCTCCTCACGCTCCTTTGGCATCATTCCGCAGAGGACTGATCTGGAGGATCCATCGGCTTGGACGATGTTTGCAGGGACCCGGACACCTTGGCTTCCGCGCGGTTGGTGGGGCCGAGGTGCGCGGTTTTTCGCAGCGGCAGGCATGGTCAAAGTAGAAGCGAGGCAGCGAGAAGCAGCGAGGCAGAAAGCAAGGGTTGTCTCGTGACACAACGGGCAGAATCAACACTCCAAGTTGTTGCATGGAAATGGTGGAATTCGGTGGAAACCGTGGAACAGTAGATATGTAAATTGCTACGTAACAGAAGGACTAGTGCCACGTCGCCCCCTTCTCCCCTCTACCATTGCCCACGTCCGCGAAGAGTGCATGCATCCCTCAATTAAGCTCAAGGGTATGTTTTGACTAGCCATTTCCAGCTGCTTCCACCTATTTCACCTGCTATCCCGATCCGGTGGTCCGGTAATCAAGAAATCTCGCTGCTTGCCGTTCCTTTAGCTTTTGTTGACGTGCCTCTCAATGAGGACGCCTTGCATTTTCGCTCGGTGAGTCTGTCGTACCTCCTGCCTCCTGCCTCCTAACCCTCTCTGCAAACAAACAGACCAGGTCTGGCCGGCCCTTCTCCCCCTGGATCGCCCCCGTTTCCACCTCTTCCAGCTTCTCCATTGCAGACGCTGTCCGTGCTGCCGAGCTCAATAGCTCTGAAGACGAGGACCTGTCCCAGCTTGACAGTGGGCCGCCCCGCCTCAACAACCTTCCCTCCCACTCCGCCTGGTCTGATGAGCCCAACCCCACCATTCTCACCACTTCCACATGCAAGAAACGCCCCAAGAAAAAGAAGACCGCACCAGAACAAGACCTCTGCGTGAGCTTGCCCAGTGCAGGCAGGACATCCTCTTTGGCGACCGACCCCGTCACCCGCGCCATTACGCCTCGGCTGCCCCCAGCATCCAAGCTCGATTTGAGCTCCGCAAAATCCGCATCGCAGCGACCGGCTGGGTTGGCCTTCGTGATACAGGCACAGCTCCGGAGGAGACTGCCGCACGAGCACAGGAGAGGGGCGAGTCACCAACTCACCGCCTGCCCGACTTCTTCGGGCCCAAGGCTATATTCCATGGTTTCCACCTGGTGGGCTATGCTGCGAGGTGCGTGTTGTGCGCTCAAGTCCTTGTTCCAGCTAACTGTAGTGCTCAGTGGTAGCCGTCCGATTATTGATAGCATCGGCACGGTGTGCGGCGTCTTTGGAGACCGCCCACCTGATGCGGACTTTATGGAGAAGATCCATGACCCCGCTGTCGAGGCAATGGAGGAGGCGTGAGCCAATTGCTCTGTCTCTGAGGAGCAACAGCGCCATCGCCGCGGGAGTTGGACGAACCTCACCGCTGGCGACTCCATGGGAGGTGGGCAGGTCTGCCCCGGGGCTCTTGTTAACGGTGTCATCAACACCGCCGTCCTCGTCGCCCTCCTCAGTAACATTGCCTTCATCCGATATGCAGGCTTTGCCACGGGTGCGTGTTCTGGTCCCCTCTCCCTCTGTTACCTCTGACACCTGATCCAGGCTTGCTGGCGACTTGGGCACCGAACCTCTTCGACTTCTACGTCGACTACATGCGCGTTTTCTACAAGCACTACCCCCACCTCCATCGGCCCTTCCTTAACGGCATCTGGTGCGCCGTCACCTTCAACCTTGGGCCCTGGACCTGTGCACTCGGCCATCGTGACTACGCCAACCTCGCGTTCGGGTGGTGCGCGATCACCGCGCTCAGCCACTTTGACTACCGAAAGGGGGGCATCTCATCCTATGGGACTGCAAACTCATCATTGAGTTTCCCCCTGGCACCACCATCCCAATACCGAGTGCGGCAATCTTTCACTCCAACATCTCCATCTCAGACAACGAACGCCGCTACTCCTTCACACAATACACTGCTGGCGGCATCTTTCGGTGGATTGAGAACGGGTTCCAGTCGTCAGAGGCATATTTGGCGAGCCTGAGCAAGAAAGAGCGGAGGAGGAGGAGAGCCTGGGGAAGCTGCGAGCAAAGTATGGTGTTGGGCTGCTCTCCACCATTGCCGAGCTCGAGGCGTTGTACTAGCTAGTTTTTTTGTACCATGTTTCCACCCATTCCACCTCTGTCTTGGCAAATAAAAGCAAGATTTCCACTATTTCCACACCGAAACCTGCCAATTCCATGATTTCCACCCGTCAACTTGTCGAAATCTATGCCAAAATGGCTGATCGCGAACGTCTTTCGGCCTGATCGCGAACGTCTTTCAATGATGGCCTCCAAATAAATTATAGTCGTCCACACCCAATCCCCCAGAAAATATTCTGAAGAGACAGATGTTGACTTTGGACCCCAAGGTACCCTCAGATTAAAGGTTGTATTTTTGACGATTTGTAGAGCATAATTTTTGGTCAGAACACGAAATGGACCTGGTTGACTCTTATTTACCCATATACATCTTAGTTCTTGACCACCACCACGACACAACTTCAACCCCCTCAACAAATTATGGAAGAACCTGACGAGTCAAGACCTCCTTTACCTTCTCACTGCCTTTGCAACTGCTCAATTCGTCTATTAGTCCTGCACAACCCCAAAAAGGCGCTCAAAAGCATCCTCTTCGATCTAGAAGTGCAGCAGCTAGACGTCTGGCTTGCGCCGAATACCGGGACAGGTGAGTGATATACATCTTGCCCTTACCTCCCATCTTCATTCCCACCAGGAACAAGGACACCCTCGCCGAGAAAGCTCGAATCCGCATGGCAATGTTATTTTCTTGGTAATTACTACGAAACCTTACATTACACTCACACCCTTGTGTTCTAGACACCGTAGCAAGATCAAAGAAGACCTCAAAGGGCACCAAGAATATTTGGAGCACACACGTAGGACGAAGGCAGTGTACCGAGCCCAGTAAGTCTTGGGTGATTGTCTAAATGTGATGCACTGAAGTCTATGTACTGATAGGAAGGGGGAATACTTACACTGGAAGCAGCGCGTCCATCGCATGGAGGCTGCTGACCAACGTCGCCGTAAAACGGGACAGAAGGCGTCCAACGGGCCTCGGGATTATCAAGTGGAGTGGGAAATCTATCGACAGAACAAACAGCAGGACATGGAACGCCGGGTAGCCGACGCACGGTTCGAGGGAGAGGAAGGGTGCACTCGGTTCAAGTTTGACGATGGCTCTGTTGGGTACCGTTATCATTGAGAAGTGTAACTGAATTATTTTCTTCCGCTACTTTACATGTGGAAATGGTGGAAATATAAGTTTTTGACATTCGAATTCAGATCCCGTGATGTTGATCTTGGCACTTTTCTTCCTCTCCCACCATGATGCGCTCTGCTTACTACTGCTCTCCGCCCTTCCACACCGATTCCGACCTCCCCTCCCAGGCCCCTAATGTTTACTATCTCGTGACAAGCCCCCAGGCCAAGGCGCCCGGGCCCGGGGTGTACCCTTCCTGGTGTGTAATAAGCCAATTCCATTTTTTCTTACTCACTGACTTGGTGATCAGGAGCAGCGCGCAGAGGGTCGCAGAGAACATCCCCCGTGGTGGGGGCATCCGCTTTTCCTCCTACGACGCCTGCCTGCCTGGATGGCACGCGTGCTGTGATGCTGGGGAGCACGACCACCTGCCCAACCCCGAAAGCCTATCCAGGCAATCACAGCCGTCCTCTCCCTCCCCTGTGCACCGCTCCACCCAAAGCCGACCCGCACCTGTAACCCCGACCAAATCACTGTCGATCGCTCGGATCCCCGCCGCGCCGGCCGCCTTGGGAAGCCCCGTGCCTTCCTATACTGCTGCTCCACCCACACCAGTGGCTCCTAGTACCCCCATGCGCACAGACCCAGTCGAAGCCCGGCTTGCAGCCGTGCGTGCAGTGCACTATGCAGTCTGTGGTGGTGGCATCGTGCATAGCACACTTACCCCCGCGCTGGCGCAGTACCATGCCCTCTATTCGTCCACAGGAGACGCCACCCTGTTCACCAGCACCGACGCCTGCCACGCCGCCCATGTCGCCATCGGCCACAGCATCCCCCTGGCCAAGGAACTCGCAGATGGGGAGCGGCAGCCGCACAAGTCGAGGCACTGGGCCCAACACCCCACCTTGCCCGAACCTCCTCCACGAGACACGCCCTCGCCCAGCAGTTGCGCGCCAGCCTGCGCCAGCTTGATTTGTTGCAGCGGGAGGAGATCATGGTGGACAATGAGCTGTGGGGAACGTTTGAGGACCATGGGGGCGGCGGGTATGACTGAGGCGGGGCCGTGTGTTTTTTTTTTTGACTTTTATCTTGCATGCTCGCCTGGACATATATCTTACACAGCCTGTACAGATATATGACAGAAATGTACAATATTTACTCCCAGTGACAAGTGGAAGTCGTGGAAAATATCCGTCCTGGTGGAATCCATGGAAATAAGACAGAGTCGCAGGAAGACTTCCACCAAGTCCTGAGGTGGAAAGTGTGGAAACTAAGGAATAGGTGGAACGGTGGAAGTTGTGGTTTGTTGTTATGTCATGTGACTTGTCAACAAATCATCTCGCTTCCACCACTTCCACCCACTTCAACACAAACACTAGAAAGTCCCCAGGTGAGTCAGTAGCGTGTTTATCTGCAAGCAAGGCTCACCCTAGGGCCTAGTTCGATGTCCAACTCGACCGCCTCCCGAGCGGCGCGCTATGAAGCCCGCGCTGCTGCTGCAGCCGCCAAGGATGGCGACCTAAACGCAACACCCACCAAGTCTACCCAATCTGCCCCAGCGTCCCCAACCAGCCTCTGTCGATCCCTGCGAACGAAATTGGCGGACAGCAATCCGTCCCCTCGCAGGAATTCTGCAGACGGGTCTCCGTGACGTCGCAGGTCGGATGCAGCCAACAGCGCCGCTTCGCCCTCCAGGTTGCAGGCCGACCTGGAGGGGGGAGACGCCCCCGCCCCCATTGTCACCAGCGACAGATACGGCCCTCCCAAGCATGGGCGCCCGAGTGGGCGTGTTGCTCTCAGCGCCAGCGTGCAGCCAAGCGGGACGCGTCTGGAGACTGTGTCCACCACTCCTCCTGGATCGCCCCCTCGCACATCAGCAATCCTGCTCTCTCCCCGCATCAACTCCACCCTCAATGCACGCCTGAATGCGCGCCTGAATGCGCTCCCCAAGAAGTTGCACCGCCCCAATGCGCGCCCCAACACGCACCCAAAGAAAATTTATCCTCATATGACCGCCTCTGGTGGCAACGCCCCGCGTGGTCCGCCCAGTGGCGACGAGGACGACAAGGACGCCGAGGACAATGAGGACGACAAGGACGACAAGGACGACAAGGACGAGGACGAGGACGACCAGGCGCCCCCCATTGCAACCCTCGGCAGCCCCCCACCCTCCCCACTGCCAGAGGATGACGACCCGGAGTTCGACGTGGAAAGTGCCGTCGACCAGCTCGCGGGAAGGCTGCGATCCGCTCCCCCTCCGCCGATTCCTTTGCACTGCGCGCCCGATCGCCCACCCGATCGCCCATCGCCTTCGGCCCAGCCAACCGCACATTGGGAGGGGCACTGGACGAAGTGCTCTGCAGGATGTGCGGACGGTTTGGCCAGTGCGCCCACAACAACGCGCTGCCCATCAACCCCGCACCGCCCATTGTCAACCCCGCGTCGCCTGTCATCAACCCTGCGCCGCTCGTCAATCCTGTGCTGCCCGTCAACCCTGTGCCACCCGTCAACCCTGTGCCGCCCATCCACCCCACGCCGCCCATCATCAACCCCACGCCGCTCGTCATCAACCCCACGCCGCCTGTCAACCCCGCGCCGCCTGTTGACAACCCTGAAGACGAGGACGACCTTCCCCCCTTCAACCCCCACGAGGCTGAGGGCAATGGGGACGTCAACCCTGACGCCTTCAGCCTCGACTTCCCCCAAGGCCTCCTGTCCTTCGACGACGAAGAGGAGGAAGATGAGGGGAAGGAGGAGGAGGAGGAGGAAAGTGCTGATGAGGGGTGGGTGGACGAGAACGATGGCAGTGCCCCGATTGTCTTGCGCCACCAGGGCACACATGCAGAGCGTCATCCACACACGGTGAAGCAGCCTGTGTGCAACGCCATGGAGACCCTCCACAAGTACGTGAAGACACACGCCGAGAAGATTGCCAAGACATTTGGACTGAGCAAGGCGGAGGTCCGGGGCGTCATCATGTCCGCGACTAAGTTGAAGAGGCCCCAGGCGTACCACGAGTTCAACGCCAAGGTGTGGCAAACTTGCCGGGAGCACAACGTGGGTACGTGTCGACTGTTTCCCTTCCCAGTCTTCATTGCTAATCTTCTACCAGGGAAACCCAAGGGCAAGCACATCGGCATGATGGAGGGGCGGGCGATTGTTGCCGCCCAGCCCAAAGGCACTTGGAGCCAAGCCCGCCTCGACAAGCTCAAGCACGACTGGATGTTGGACCAGGCGGGCAAGGCAACGGGGACGCGCAAGACAAACACCGAGGCCGCGAAGGACGTGACCCTCACGGGGGACCGGATTTTCGAGGAGGTGAGTGGAACAGGTGGATTCGGTGGAATCAGTGGAAGCAGAGGAAACCATGGAACTGACTTGGAGTTTTTTTGCAGCTGCTGCGACTCGAGAAGCGTACGGGCGCATGCGGCTTCTGGCCATTGCTGGCTCCCATGTCAGTGACACCATTCGGAGCAGTGTCATCGGCTCCGTCGACTCTGTCCGATTCCTCCCCGACGTCTTCTGCATGGACTCGGGGACGTTTGCCACCAAGTACCGCAACTGGTCGTGCTTTGATGCGGATGTGCAGGCGGCAAAGGAGGAGAAGCACCCCGGAAAGAAGGCATATGTGTCGGCAACGCTGCGGGACAAGCTCCGTGCATCGCAAATTTATTTTATTTCACTTCACTTCTAATGCTTACACAGGGGAGGCCACGGGGAAGCCCAAGCTCGACGACCAGTTTGTCCGCTATGAGGAGCTCATGTGTGGCAAGGAGGGCTACGAGATCGTGGGGTGGCCCGACAATGTTCCCATTTGCGCACCCTCCAACATGGGCGTTGGCGGCTCGGCCGCCATCACACCCTCTATGAGCGCCTCAAAAACGGGGAGTGCTACTGGAGGGCCGTTGACCCGGCGGTGCGCGCAGAAATCAACAAGGTGTTCGCAGAGGCCGGCAAGAAGAAGAAGCCGAGGAAGAAGAGGGTGGCGGCCAAGGCCGACGACAGCGACGATGCGGAGGAGACGGAGGAGGAGGAGGAGGCGCCACCCCTGAAGAAGAGGAAGAAGGTCGCGAGGAAGAAGCCAGCGGCGTCTGAGGACGAGGGGGAGGAGGAGGCGCTGCCGAAGAAGAAGGCAGTGGAGCGCAAGCGTGCCCAGGAGGAGGAGGAGGAGGAGGCGGCGCCGCCGAGGAAGAAGGCCGTGAAGAAGAAGAAGGCGCCAGTGGTTGAGGACGAGGAGGAGGAGGAGACGCCGAAGGAAAAGACCGGGAAGAAGAAGGCAGCGGCGAAGGAGAAGAAGGGGAAGGAGAAGGAGAAGGAGGTGCGGGAGAAGAGGAAGCGCGTCGGGGCCGACATGGCAATGCCGCCCCAGCAAAGAGAGTGCTGTTCAAGCACTCGCGTGTGCAGCCCCCGGCCGGACGAAGCGCCTCCATCGTCCCCAGCGACGCAGACGTCACCGACGGCAAGGCCGCGCCCGCCCAATCATCTTCGACTGCCGCCGGTCCATCCATCTCGGCCACTGCCAGTGCGTCCACCTCCAAGGCCGCTGCCTCCTCCTTCACGACCGGCTGGGAGAGCGTCCGGGTCACGGACGAGATCCGCCAGAAGTCCAAGGAGGCTGCCGACAAGATGAAGATGCAGATCGCTGCTGACCGCAAGGCGGGGGTCCTGCCGCCGGCCAAGCCCAAGGCAAAGCCCAAGGTCACCGCCAAGTCGCTGCAGGAGATTGCTGACCAGGACTACGGCTCCTCAGAGGAGGACTAGTGGTGCCACTGTCTTCTTCCGTCCGATCCTCTCGTGTGCCTGTCGTCTGGGCCCGCTCCTTTTTAAAAAAAAATCACATACACTTCCTACATCGTTTTCGTTTGTATTCTCTACCACGCTATGCTTGGCATGTCAAGCAAAATGAATTGTTTTTTGAACTGGGTACACGGATAATACCTAAGTGATACAGTGGAAATGGTGGAAGCCCGGGAAAAATACCGAGTTGCCAAGTGCCAGTCACTTGCGGGGTGGAAGTGGTGGAAATGGAGCCACTCTTGAAACGGGACCCGTGGAAATGGTGGAATTTTAAAAGGATCACAAAGGTTTACTGACTCGCTAAACGGAGGACGTGGAAACGGTGGAAATTTAAGAGGGTCACAAAACTACTCTGACTCGCAAAACAGAATGGGTGGAAGCAGTGGAAATTTAAGAGAGTCACAAAACTGCTCTGACTCGCGAAACAGAACAGGTGGAAGCGGTGGAAATTTAAGAGAGTCACAAAACTGCTCTGATCGCAAAGCACGGGGGGTGGAAATGGTGGGAGTTAAGAGGGTCACAAACCAATACTGACTCTCCCAAAAACATCAGATGGAAATGGTGGAAGTAGGGAGAGTCACAAAATTACTGACTACTTTAACAAATCTGACTACTCCTTAAAAAGGCTTCAAAACCCTGTGGAAACAGTGTAAAAGGGCAAAATTTCCGCCGCTACGTGGAGGCACCTCTGAAACAGGTGGGAATGCTGGAAAAAGGGGGTGGAATATGTGTAACGTGTGGAAGGAGCGATCACCACAAACTTGTGAGACTAGCATGTAAGTCTAGTCCCACAACTTTGTGGTGATCCGAGGCCTTTTCAGGTGGGATGAAATTATGCGTGAAATCTGACACCCGCAAAAATGGCGTAATGACATGGATCTTGATTGTTTGAGTCCTGTTTTCGATGCCAGGATATCTCATTATTATGTGAACGAACTCTCCCGCTTGAAGAACGGAGATTTTATTATTCCTATTCGTTGGGTGAAGTTCCGAGGCAAGGTCTATTGTGACGCGTTTTCGGTGACTCTCGACGAGAAGGTCTGTCCGACTTTTAGACCTTTTAGCTGTTGTTAATTGATTCCATTTGGCAGAACGAAGCCACTATAATCGACACAGAGACCTCTCTCATATGTACTGATGATCTTGCCAACAACTATCTCGACCTGAAGCAGGCGGATGCCATTCCGAAATGGTCCGGTAAGCGGGAAGCTGGTTGAACCCGATTGAATCTCATTGAGGGTGACATCTAGAATCTACAGTCAAATCTAGTCATCCAACTCGCATGCCTAATCCCAAACGCGAAATCGCCGGAGGTGATCCACTGTACAGGAGTTTTGTTGACTATTTTGGCGACAATGTTTCCGGAAATCGAACGAAGTCGTGGAACAAGCACTGGAATGCATACTTCACCCATCGAAACCTTCCCCGAAAACTGCTCCAACAAGAGTTCCATGTTCATTTTGTATCCACATCGCCGCATGCAAGCGTCTCGGAGCAGTTCAGAGAGTTCAAAACAGCCGTCGAGTGAGTGGAATTACTTCAGAGATTATTTCCTGTCATCAAATAGTGTTTAGATCAACCCACACTGAGCCTGTCCGAGTCGAGGATGAGACGGGGAAGGCTACACGCTTCTGTATTCACGTCAATGGTGGCCCTTCGGATAATCGCAAAGTGAGGTCACCGGGCACATTGGCGGGAAGGGCAACCGTTTCTGCCGCAAATGCAAACTGATGCAGACATCCAGACCGAGTTGGTTGAGTGTACCCTTGCCAGTAAAGACAAAATTTACAGTGGATTTTTAACCATGAAAGGTAAGTCCTGTTGGACCTTACCACAGCTCAATTTACGCCGCATTTGACAAGTGTCGATCCGACAAAGGATACGCCGTTGGAAATTCTTCACACCATCCTTCTCGGTATTGTCAAGTGCATTTGGCACATTTCACACACCCCTTGGAGCGCAGAGCAAAAGCAAAGGTATTCTATTCGCCTCCAGGCGGCCAAAACCGACGGACTGTCAATTCCCCCCATCCGTGCAAATTACATCATGCAATATGCAGATTCTCTCATTGGACGGCAACTGAAGACAATTGCGCAAACAAATACATTCCACGTATACGACATAGTTTCAGAGCCCCAGTTTATGGGCTGGAAGGCTACAGGGGAGCTTGCCGCTCTACTGTGGTTTCCAGAAATTCGCAACCTTGCGGAGTATCGGGTAAGCATTCCATCTCGTGTCATCTCAGATTTTCTGACTGCTCGATTTCACTCTAGAGTGACCTCAAAGTTGCTGTCGCAAACGTCCTGGATATTTTTGCAACGATCGATCCGTCCAAAATTATCACCAAGATAAAATGCCACCTTCTCACACACATCGACGACGACGCCGTGGCATTTGGGCCGCTGGTTGGTGTTGCAACTGAAATCTACGAATGTTTCAATGCAATATTTCGGTATTGCTCTATTCTTTCAAACCACCTTGCTCCGAGTCGAGATATCGGAATTCATCCTGCCGGCGCAAATCTCCATCTATTGTTCACACATTGCGCTTACGCTCTCGCCTTTGGATCCTGCATTCTAATATCTACAGTTTTGATCCACAAACATTATGATTTTCCAGCCGTTACTTTATTTCTCTCCGCGCAGGTCAGCCAACACATCATATTTTCCTGGCCAGAGTGAGCACGTAATTTCCGCGCTCACATCTCGCGCTCCGTCGGAGGCGCTGAATATCCACCACCCAGATACAGTTCTCGTCTCGGCGCACCGCCCCGGCTACTCACTCGCTTCTCGAGCACCGGCCCGCATTCCCACCGGATCCAACATTACTCACGATGGTCCAGTTCCGTGCTGTTTGTGTTTTCATTCTGCCGCCCCGGTCGTCCCATCCTCCTTTCACATGAACTTGGACTCCCGACTCCCTGGTACGGCTCAACCGCGGATGGCCGCGCGCTCTATGTCGGGAGCTACTTCGTCGCCGCTAGCGAGAGCTGCCCGCTCGACTCGGGCTTGAATCATGAATTAGGGTGTACATCTGGCACGTCATTTTTGGTTTGGATTTCAGATTCCACGGCATCTTGGGTCGGCACTTTTTCTTCTAGTGTGAATCGACCTCCATGCGTATAAATCCTGCGACCACCTTCCTCTTACAATGGTTCAAACGTGGAGTGGTCAGCGCCTGCGCTACATAATTCGGAGCTAGAAAATCTATACTAGCAGGACTCGCTCGTTTGACTCGGGCTTGAGCTATGCTGGGATTCGCAAGGTTCTTTTGATACTCTCCTGTGCGATTCGCCCCGTGCTCTCAGGAATTGAGTGTCCCCCTCTATGCTGGTGCGGTTCAAACGCAGAGTAACCACACCGGCGCTATTTATCTGCCGGCAGCAACTACCCGATCGGCTTGAGCCATTAATATTGCGGGTCTCTAGCCTCCACGGGCCATGGAAATCTGAATCCCCACTTCTCTCTGCATTAACTGGCTGTGGAAATCATAATCCATTGTCCGGCACACCGCTCTTGATTGTGTAATCTGCCATTTCTTGTCGATCTTCGGACGTGATCCCTCCCCCGAGGCAAATCGACCTCGTGCTCCAATGGGGGGGGGGGGGGGGATATATTATACTTGTGCGGTCCACAGGCTGAACAACGAGTTTATGGAAGACAAACAAGTAGTACTGTATAGGGTGGTTATCCTTACAGAATCCTACAAGATGCCGACCGAGCACAGCATCATTCCAGGGGGGCGATATCACAAGACGCTGGCTTACTGTGGACTGGCTGGCCTCGAAAAGGCAGGACCTCCGGTTAAAACCTCGTGGGACCTGACCACCAGCTGCAAATATGCAGCCAGTGTACGGGAGGAGTTCTCTCCCCCCAGGTATAAATCCCCGGAGTCCACCAGTGCACAGCAAGCTGTCGTAAGTCTTTCCCTTTGCAGATGCGTGCGACAAGCACCGGATCTCCCTCGCAGGAGAACCGAGTGTTGTGTCAAGACCATTCAAGGGAACAGTACAGGAAAAAGGACCGTAAGGTCATGCATGCCGCAAGCGGTCACGAGAATTAATTTTGTTGTACCCGCGAACCGGTCGCATAGTCCCAGAAGGCTCGCCGTTTCCATCACATTGGCCGATGTACTACCGGAGAGACAAGGACTGTAATGTAACGACATTAAAAGCGGCCTGCCGGGGCTCTGGAAGACGATGCGCGCCGAGCGGAGTCCCCGTATCCATCACGACCCGAGGCCCGATATCCCGAAGCAGCCGTCCCATGAGTTCCCACGAAAGTGTCGCCACCACCCAACTTCATCGTAATTTCAGTGTTCCCCGTCTTCCCCCATGCGGAGGCCAGCGCACGCGTCTCGGCCTGGACGTCCATCCTGATGCGGAGATGGTTGATCTGCACGGGATCCAGAGTAACGTCGAAATGCGCCGGAAGAATGTATTTGGGCAGTGCATCATCCATGTGGAGTTGGAGGATCTGCAGCGGGGTAAGCGGCGCGTACATCTTGACAGGCCCCATGATGACGAAAGGCATGTCATCGACGGCCGCCGACCGCGCACGCTTGGAGCTGATGCTGTCGTCCAAGGATCTGGAGCGAGAACGAACACGGCCGGTGGCTGCCGAGCGTGAATGGGAGGATGGGAGCAGGGGGGGTGTGGGAGCGAGCTCGAGAAGTGCGACAGTGGCCTCCAAGACGTTGATGGTAGCCTGGAGCTGTGCAATGAGCTGGGCATTTTTTTTATTGATTTTGAGCTGTGCGTCAGCTTGGAACTCGATTTCCGCCTTGAGTGTATCCCGGTCCGATGTGATCGTTTTGAACTGCGCCGCCATCGCATTGCTCATCCTGATCAGCGAGAATTTTTTCCTTATCAGACTTCTGTCGATCCTGATCGGATCCTTCTGTCGATCCTGATCGGATCATGAAGGCGATGCGACGGGGTTACAGTTACACCTCCGTAGGCGGTTCAACGAGAAGCATAGGTGTCGCGTCGTAAACCTTTAGTACATTGAAGGCCAGTTTCCCCAGTGCCGGAGTAATTTCCCTCTTCGCGAGTACGGCTTTGAATAGATCCAAGGTGTTGCTAGATGTGCCCCTGAAATCCGGGATCTTTTCGTACAGCTCCAGCAAAAAGACTTCGCGCACTTGCATGAGGTCCGGATGGTCACAGAAAAACATCGCATGGGCCGGATCCTCTATAGCATCTTGACAAAACCTGCATTTTCTCCACTCTCGAGGAACAATATTCTTGCCTCGTTCCTTCCATCTCCGGCGCTCCACGGCCAGACTGTGGCTCGATAGCACCATGCGTGTTAGGGCACGCCGGTGGTCCGGGGTCTTGATTCTGAGGTAGTGGCGAAAGTCCAACGATTTTTTCATCAATCGGCCGGTGTCGCCGTCAAGTTCTAGGCGATCCGTCAACAAGTCCTTGGTCCGGGAAGATGTTTCGATGTCGTGGTCAATCCAGGCTTCCATAGATGATTTTACCTGTCTCATTGCCTCCTCGATGGTTGACACCTCTATCGGGCCTGAGATATCGAGCTCCACAGGTATGTACAAGTGTGAGAGTACCAGCCGCAAATCGTTAACCCATGACATCTTTTTTTCTCGCGCTAGGGCGAGTGATTCCTGGAGAGCATTCCACGCAGGCCTGTCCACCTTCTCTAAGCCAACCCAGTAACACAAGTTCTTGAGCGCCAGGTACACCCTCCGATACCTGATTGGCCATATTCCGGTCTCCGAGAACAACACGACTTTTATAGACCGTGATCCCACGCCGAGCATCCGTCGTAGAAATTTACACTGGACTTTTTCAAGCAGTTTCACGCTCTTCTCCTCCACATCCAGGCAAACCTCGCAACCCGCGATCAAGTATGGGTCCACACGGGCCATGTACAGAGTACGCATATCCCATGTTGGTAGAGTGCCCACGAAGCGGTCCAAGCCTAGGATTACATTCGCCACCTTAGAAGCTTTCTTCGACTTCACCTTGTACTGCTCCCGCCAGATGAAATGACAGCCTGTTTCGAACCAGATACCGAGATAGCACGCTTTTTGCGCCTGTTTTATTGGCTCGCTCCCGAGATAAAAAGCAGAGGGATACCATTTCTGTCGGGAGCCCCAGATTTGAGCCAGGCATTTAGGTATGGAAGTTATGCAAGCATTTTTGTCCGACCATGATTGGGAGCCATTGAGGTGCATTTGAAAACCCGCAGAGCATGGGGACGCTGTCATAATATCATCCGCGTGTTCGATTTTGTTGAATGGTACCCATTCAGCGTAATATCCTCCGGGTGATGCGCCAGGATGAAGTCGGACATGAACAAATTCCATAAATGAGGGGATCCGGGATCACCAGTTAGAATACCCAGGAGGGAACGAAATGCCGGCGCGTAACGGCCCTCCAGTCGGACAATATACCGAATCCTGTCGTAAAGGCATTTCAACCACTCGATCATAGGTCCCGAGATACCGAGTTTCGCCAGTTTAACCCAGAGTGTAGATCGGTCTGTCCCAGGGAAGGCGTTCTTCAGATCTAAATATGCAACATACAGTGGCTTATTCAACGCCTGGGCCTTGTCGATGAGGCACAAAAGAACAAACGGGTTATCATTAGTGCGGAGGTGATCCTGGAAGCCGTTCTGAGTTTTGGGAATTGCGCCGATGTCCTCTGCACCCTCCCGCAGACGTCGGTCAATGATGAGAGTAAGCATCTTCAGCATGCAACATTCCAGCGCTATGAGACGATAGCCGGCAGGGTCCGTTGCGTCTTTGTCCTTCTTCAAAATCCCGATGAGCAGCGACATTAGCCAGTAACGCGGCATGTCTCGATTCCCGATGCAGTAGCGAAAGAATTCCAGGAGCTTCTCATTTGGAATGGATAGACAATCCTTGTATGAGAAGTCATCCACTCCGATTGCGGTATCCAGTCCATGCGCCGTTATATGCCGCTTCATGGATTCAATCTCCTCCAATGTAATCTCCCTGGTGTATGACTGCCGCGGTGAAGTATCCAACGGCTCCGGGTCCAGCTCGCGTGCCATACGTGCATTAAACGCAAGTTGTTCTGTATCAAACGATGCGGGGGTTACCTTTGGAGGATTCAACCGCTCGTTGAAGTCCGTCGAAAGATCCGAGAGCGATACTTTGGACTTCTTCGGGCGTGCGTCCGTTCTTCTGCGCACAAAATCCCAGAATTCCTTGATATCTTTGCAAGCCAGGAGTTCGGCTCGAAGACCAGACTGTAAAGCATGAACCTTCGCGCGACCTCGATGCCTTTCGTCCGCATCGTCTTCGGTGTTATCACCCCAGTGTTTCCAAGGCCTGGGTTTCTCCGGGGATGTCTCCTCCAAGTCCGTCACAACCTTTCGCTTGTTTGGCACAGGATCGTGTAGGGTCGCGCACATAGCGGGCCCGGGCTGCGAGGGGTCAAAGTCGAAAGAAGATTGGGGGATTTCGAGAGCCGCCTTAGCGCTGCAGTACGCCTCTTGCCTGTATTCGTTCTTGACCCCGAATCCAGATGAACGAATTTTGTTTGGCCGTGCCGTTTCGACAGAAGTAGCGCCGTGGCCTTGAAGATGTCACCATTAGCCCCTGGCCATCCGAGGCTCATTTTCTTTGCCGCTGCGTAGCACAGTTGCCGTATAATAACTTTCGATGTACAAAAAATGACCAGAGACTTGTCAGGGTCCACTTTTGGGAGTGTCTCGTGAATCGCATATATCCGCGCTCGGTCTGCCGTCGGTCGTCCTGGTCCAGGCACTTTGAGCGACATATTTGAAGCCGATCCGCGGCCAAAATAGATTCCAGCGCCAGCAGACTTGGTCCGTACTTTCCCCGGCACGACTCCTTCGACGTAGGCTTGCACTTGTGGGGTTTCAGCTAGGACATGACCATATAAGGAAAGCAATGCCTCTTCCGCGGTCTCCTTCGCGTCCATCGTTTCCTGGTAAAGAATATCTATTGGCTCCGTGCCAGCAAAGTGCGGGGCCGGCTGCGGAGCAGATGTCAGACTCGATGTGCGCGAGATTGCGGCGGCATCCAGCGTGACACAGATCCGAGTATGGTCAGCCCAGTCGTCTTTCGGGTCGGGTGTGGGGCATTCAACATGAAAACTACGAACCAGAGGCAACAGGCTCTCGGAAGCGAAGGCATAGTCGATCGTGGATTGACCGGTGGGTTGCCAGGATGTAAAGCGGCCGGGTAAAACTGACTCAAGCGAGGTGCCATTTAGAATACAGAGGTGGTAGTCCTCGCATTCCCGCAAAACAGCCTGTCCACGTGCATTGGCGGCAAGGTCCGATGAGTTACGTGGCCACCGTTCGGAGAATCTCGGCACTTGAAGGCTCCCAACGCGTCCATTGATATCTGTTAGAACTAAGACAGGTTTATCCTCATTTTGCGTGCACAGCGCAATCGTTTCCCACAGTTGCTGGAAGGGATCCACATCTGTCCAGCCTTCCCATCGCGAAGTAACGGGAGGAATATATGCGCCAATGAGCCACATTGAGCCTAGATCAAGAACCAGGATGTCCGGCGAGGTGAGGTGAGACTTGACAAAGTCAATATTCTCCCGGATCAGGAGGGCAACACCTCCTCCGCGGCGGTTTGTCTCAAGACGGGGTTTACGTGGAAGGGAGACAAGAACGTAACCTGTGGGAACATCGGCTGGTTCGTCCTCTCCTGGAAGCATATCCGTTTCGGCGAAGAGCATAATGTCGTATGCCTCAAGGATTGCACGGAAATCATCAATCCTGTTCCCATCTTGCTATTAGAACGGTTCAAAGACGGACGGGCCGCGCCTGCACTAGATATTTGGGGCGAAATTAGGTTAGCGGGAGCTGGTTCGACTCGGGCTCGAACCACTCGATTAGAGGATGTGAGCCTTTTTACTAGCCGCACCAAATATCCAATCACCGTTCTCTGTCGCAGAACCAACGTTGCTGACGAACAAGTGAAGCTATAACCAACGTGTCACTCTGGTGGATCTGTATCTTATGGTTAGGATTCTGGATCCCGATTCATACCACACTGCCGGCAAGTGCCATGGCCGTGGGTTCATGGCATTTGATGGGCAGAGGACGGACACTTGCCATGGCGTTGGCCAGGCATTGCGCAGAGTCCTTTGTTCCTTTGTCAGCGTGGGAAAACCTCGTCTTCTGGTTTGAACGAGACCATAATTACTTGTATCGTCTTACCCACCACTCACTGCCGTTGGCTTATTACGAAAAAGACTAAGGAAGCATGGTCAACCCAAGGTAAAATTTATAAGTCTCTCCCTTTCCTACCCCCGGCCATACAGTGAATTCGTTTTGAGCGCGGCTTGAGCCCTGGGGCCCGTGAAAAATTGGCTGCACCTCGAGGAGTGCTAAGAAAAATGAATCACAAGCCAGAAACCTTTGAGGAGTGAGCTATGGGAAGAACAATTTTTTTTTCTGCCCTAGCGACTGCAAAAAAAATCCGAAATAATTGGGGATTACAAGGTCGAAATGATCGCCGATTGATCACCGATATCAAGCCGTGCAATTTCCCACACTGACAAAGGAACAAAGGACTCCGCGCAATGCCTGGCCAACGCCATGGCAAATGTCCGTCCTCTGCCCATCAAATGCCATGAACCCACGGCCATGGCACTTGCCGGCAGTGCCATGATTCCTAACCATCGTGATTTGTCTGCGCGAGTCAACTACGTACTCTGACATGCCCCGCAATCACATTGAAGCTAATAAATGGCACGGTTCAAAAGCGGAGTGCGCTACACGGTGCTTACTGATCCTAATAACATCAGTTGACCATTCGAATCGGGCTTGAACCATAGTACTGCTTGGGTTTTTATTTCAATTTCTGGTCATACACGAATTTAGCGCTCTCAAACGTGGATGGCGACTAAAGTGTTGCCCTGATTCCCAACCTGACATATCGCCGGCGTTTTGGCTCCGCGCTCACTCAACTTGTCGTCGCCTCTCCCCTAAACTATATCCTCGAAGCTCCCTAGAACTGTTCAAAGGCGGAATGGACGCGCCTGCGCCGTGTAATTCTTCTGAATATCGACTGGCAGCAGCGCGCCCATTCGATTCGGGCTTGAACGATTCGTGGCCTGCAAGGCAAGGATTTATTTTGGTCCGCGGTGCGTCAACCCTCCACCGCTCTCCCTCGTAAATTCAGCCCACCTGGAATCAAAACCCTTTGCGGAGATCTCCATCTGCCGGCGACGCCTCCGTCCGCCTCATCCCATCCTCTGATAACCCTAGTTGGATGGAAACTGATATCTCGAACTTCAAACAGTGCAAGCGCTCATACTCGAATAATCTCACCAGCAGCACTCATCATTTTTCACATCCCCGCGGAATGAGGCGAATTCAACGGCACTGATTGAACGTGAACTTAATCTAGGCTTCACCGTGATGGTAGCCTCAAATTTGGTCTCCCCAAGTCGCTAGTTTCCTCTACCACGAATTCATCTGCCACACGTCCCTGGCTATATATGTGGTTGATTTGGGTACCCAAATGAACTAGCCATATGTGTAGTTTGAAAATGGTCCAGAATATATAATTGCCGTCAACAATCATATTTTTTCTCGGCCAACACCTCCATCAGTTCCACCTCAGGACAGAGATCTACACTTGCAGGTTATTCTACACATTTGTTTGTTCACAGCCACGGAAATCGGCGACTTCCACGTTTAACGGATGCCAAAGAGTTACCCGCGGCAGCACCAAAAATATTTCTCAGGGACCCGATGGCTCAGCACGGAATGTTCCGACTCTTTAAGCCTTAACGTTCTGGGCCGGACCGTTAAGCCTTAACGGTTAAGGGCTTAATAACCCTTAATTTATTTAAGGACTTAAACCTTATGCCAATACTGGAAAAAGCTGCAAACACACGACTTGTCAAGTTGCTGATGAAGAACAGGCCAGAATCGGAATGCAAGGAGGGGGGGGGTATGGGTGTCCTCCCCGGACTAAAATAAACCCGTTTGGTCCGGCCGTTTCCGGACCATCTCGTTTGATGTGATCTTGTTCTTGAACAGTGAACACGATGATTCATCGTGAACACAGCTGGAAATGTCTTTTGCCCTCTCTTTTCAAGATCTAAAACCTGTATACCAGATATTAATGAACTACAGCAAGAAAGCTTTAAAACTTTGGCAAAAACACGCAGAAATCTCATTTACACTTTCGCAGATCTTGATTTGCTTTTCTCAATTACCGTTTTGGAGTTTGCCGTTTTGGAGTTTGCCGGTCTTGATTTGGCTTTTCCCAATCTTAATCTCACCTAACCGACTTTCAATCTTGCTGCTGCTCTTTCGATTTCAGATGCTCTGCTCTTGATTTCCTAGCGACACTTCTCATTCCAAATGCCTGTAAAACCATTTCACATTGGCAGCGGAAGCAAAAATAAGCGAGGAGGTCAAAAAAGGTCCGTGGGTGCTGATGTAAGTGAGTGGCTGTACAGATTCACCCTCTGGAGGGGGATGCGGTGTGACGAAACAGCGGTCACTCTGGAGTGACAAATCCAGAATGAGCGCTACGTGTTTGTGCAGAATACATCATGAGAGGGGATTTATCATAGGAAATGAGAGGGTATACATAATTGCGCACCTGTTGGATGGCTTCTTGCAGCCGCAAAACTTCTCCATGCTGCTCTTGAAGCCTTAGGCAGTCCCCGATTTGTGTGCGGAGGACTGCATTGACCCGGTCGCCCGGCTGAGAGAATGCAATATGAATAGTTTCTAGAGGCAGAGGCACAAGCTCTTGGTCGTCCATGAGCAACAGCAGAGACTGTCTTGGGGCAGCAGTGATGGGAATATGTTGATGGCCCACGGTGGAGAACCAGGATCAAAAAGCCAAGGTTGAAAGGAGAAAGTAGGCTACATTGACAGTGGTACGGCTGCTTAATGAAAACGAGATGGCTTCATCCGAGAACGGAATCAGTGAAACAAGAATGAGATCACCAAAACAAGAATGAGATCACCAAAACAAGATTGAAATGATGGAGAACGAAATCCAAATCAGAAAATTGTGATCTCGTTTTCGTTTTGATTGATCTTGATTTCATTCTCGGCCATCTTGATTTCATTCTCGGCCATCTTAATTTCATTCTCGGCAACCTTGATTTCATTTTGGGTGATTGTGTTTTCAGGGAGGCACATCTTACTATTGTAGGTGTCTCCCGTGTTTAAGATCCCGTCTGGGAACCTTTGCTTTTTGAACCGTGTGCACGATGATCACGGTTGAAAACGAGATATTTTAGGCGGCTAAATGAGATTGACTGTCGTGAGACAAGATCATTAATTTTTGGTGGTACGAAGTAGCACCCGCACAATTAATTAGCGATTAACCTGCGAGGGCTCGTAAGCGTGGAGGGGATCTCGACCTCCAGGAGAGAAAAGAGGTTCCACCCCCAGGGAAATGCAGTTACGCACGCGACAAAAGTCACAGTGTGGGACTCATATTTTGGGACAGAAAATTCTCAACTGTGCCTGCGCCGCCTACCAGAGGGCGGTGCTGCGGCATTGGAGCTGATGGTCCCGATACCCACTAAAACCCTGGGGTCTCTGAGCCAATCTTTCGGTAGGCTCGATTCATCCATTAAGGTCTGACTCCACGTTTGGAGCACCACACTGGGTAGAACCAGGATTTTGTCTTGGTCGGAGCGCTGGGTTGCCATAAATTTATCCACTTTGAGACGGTCGCTCAAAAGGGATACCCAGCGGTTGTGAACTTCGAAACGGGACGGCGGCACACCATTTCGGTTGATGACACATTCGTTCCGCAATTTCCACACGAGGTAAGCGCTCTCGGATATCAAGATCCGATAGAACCGATTAAGACCGGATGGCTTCATTTTGCTCTCGCGCTCGAACGTCGTCAATGCGCTGCCCAGGACCATGCCCAGCGAGGGCGTCGGGAGCGGCGTCCCGGACTTCCTCCTCCACAGCTCGCCTACCAAGTCCCAGATCTGAGCCTGACCAGGACGCGGACATTCAAAGAGGATGTGTTGGAGCGATTCAGGGACAAGATCATTAATTTAGTCCGGGCAGGACACCTATAAGGACACCTATAGGGGGGTTATATTATACTCGCATGGTCCCAGTGCCAGAACAACGAGTTTATGGAAGACAAATATGAAGGAGAGAGAGAGAGCTGTAGATCGGCTTCATCGGCCGCTTACGTTGTGTGAATCAGTGTGATCATGTCATGTCACGTTTTGTGACTACACCGCTAACTTCTTTCACTTCCTCGGTTTTCTCTCACTTCTGCAAAGCCTTCTTTGGACGAAATTGCCTAGGAATCGGGACTTTCTTACGGAACCACTCTTCTAATCACCGATTGTTGGACTCACCACAAACGGACACAGCTGCCACAGCAGCACCGAAGACCATGGTCCATCGAGTGCGCAAACTTCGGCAAGACACGACCATGAGCAGCAAAAAGAGCAGCGGCAGCGTGAAAAAGGTCAAGCCGGAGACATTCAATATGCGCGATATTGTCCTCGGCAAGGTCCTGGGCTGGCCACCCTGGCCCGGCATGGTTGGTATCGTGCACTGTTTTTTGTACGATTTCTGGGGATTTCTTGCGGCTTTGGTGCCTTCTGGGCCTTTTTTTGGTCCTGAATGATTGTCGTCGCGCGCTTGCTAGCCCTGGGATTGGTTGGAAGCGTGCGACGAGTGGGTGGCAACAGGGCAGACGACGGCAGTGGATGCGGCATCGCCACCCTCTGGATGTTGTCATCTAGGCGCATACCGTGGACGCTAGGGTTTCGGATGACCAAATTCTGCGCATCACACCCTCAGAGTCCGTTCTCGCCACCCTGGAATGATTCGTCTGTGAAGGCGTCGATCTTCTTGCTTTCCTTCACTCACATCTACCTCCATAACCCTCCCATTTACCCTTATCGGACCTACTGCATCACACTCACCACCCCCCGCTCTCACTTCCCCTCCCCTTCCTGTTTCCCGATCTCACCTGATCCGCCCGGACGCGATGTGGCGGCTCTACCACCAGCTATTACCCATTTATGCACTCCACACTTCCCCCACACGCTCTATTCGCCGTCCCTCTACCCCTCTCTGTCCTCTCAGCTTCTTCTTGCTGATTCCTACACTCCTCCTCACCGTCTGCCGGACCACCTCCCGCACTTCTGCCCTCCTCCCGATTCAATTTCACATTGTTTTCTTCTGTCCTCGATCCCGACCGCTGACCTTCATTTGTTCTTGTGCAGGTCGTTGACCCCGACACGGTCCCCAAGGCCGTGAGCAAGGAACGCCCGTCAAACACGAAGAACGTGATGTATGCGATTAAGTTCTTCGTGGTGGGGGACTAGTGCGTATTTGAATTTTTTTTCCAACTCTCCTCGTTCGTTATCTGCCCTTCCATCTCTCCTTACCTTCCGCCCACTCGCCCCTCCTATTCTTCCACACCTCCCCAGTAGACGCGTACTAACAATTATTCTCCCTCAGCGCCTGGCTCTCCCCGAAAGAGCTATCGCACCTCACGCCGGCGCAAATCGACCCATTCGTCTCCGGCGCGAGGCGGGCAGGGCCCTATCTCATGGAGGGATACAAGAAGGTGTGTTCCCCGTCCCGTCCGTCTTAGGTCTTTCTTTCCCTTTTTTTCGCTGTTGTTGCGCCGTTGCGGCATGAAGTCCTCGGCGTGGGCGCGATCGTGTATCGGGCTCGATTTGCGCCGTGACGTGGAGGACGTGATAGAGGTGTGCGCGGCAGAAGCGCATGTGGGACCTCCGGTGTTGATCTTCGAGTCGGCGCACGGGCGGTCCTTGTAGAGGTGTGGAGGGGTTCTATTCGCGGCGCCATGAGGCCGATCTTGTGCGGTTGCGGGGCTGAATCCACATTGGGGTCCGCAAGCTGCCTGAGCGGTCTGGAACTAGTTGCAGACGGCGTTGATTAAGACGTCTGGTCCAAGACCATCGCGATTGCCTTGCGTGGGTCTTGGCAGTGCCCGTGGCCTACGCCCGTAGCCCTTCGGCGGATGTCGCGGCGGGAGATGCAGATGGTGTTCGTGGATATGCATATGCATCCTCGCTGCGTATGCGATAGCGTGGCTCGATGCTCGATGCACACGCCCCGTGGCTTGCGCTGATGCTGAACTTGTCGAGCCGTGTAGCGATTGTAGCGACGGAGATGTGTCCGCGTTGGCGGGTGTCGCGGCGATGCAGCGACTGATTGACCTTCATTTCTCGACGTCTGCACTTCGGCGACGTTGGCCCTCTTCGTGGGCAGCGCCTGGCAGGTCAAAGCCCTGCTGGGCGTAGGCCGTACTGGGGTGTGGGCATGCACGTCCATCGGGAGCGGCGATGGCGCGCGGGCTTGTATCGGAGGGTGGGGATCGTCTGTCGGTATGGGCCACTGCGTCATCTGTGCGTCGATGCAGCGAGCGTTTTACTTTCCGATATTCTTCGATCCTCCTTCCCTCCTCCCTCCTGACACCGTCAATATGCTTACACCCTCTTTTTTCCCAGGCTCTCGACCGCGCGGCATGGGAGGAAGAGCTAGCCGCCAACCTAACCGCGGCCAAGAAGCCCAGGACCAAGAGCAAAGCGAACAAGAAGGACGACGAGGAGGTCGAAGAGGATACGGCCGCCGACGGTAGTTCCTTCATTGTGTTGTGTGTGCACGCCTTTTGCTAATATGGGACACTGCAGAGGATGAGATCGAGGAGGAAGCGGAGGAGGAGAAGGCGGGCAAGAAGAGGAAGCGCGCGTCACCAGCACCGGCGAAAACCAAGGCGGCGAAGGCGAAGAAGGGTGGGAAGGCCAAGAAGAGCAAGGCGGCAGTGGAGAGCGAGGTCAAAGCAGGCGAGGAGGGGGAGGTCAAAGCAGGCGAGGAGGGGGAGGGCGAGGGCGAGGGCGAGGGCGAGGAGGGCGAGGGCGAGAAGCGCGCGAACAAGAAGGCCAAGGTCACGGAGGAGAGCTCCGGTGAGTGTTCTCCGTGAGCATCGTGGAAGATGCTGAATAACGACAGCCAAACTTGAATCGGATCCCGCAGCACTCCAGGTTCACAAGTGGCGCCACAAGCTGCAGAAGACGTTGCTCAGCAGCAACAAGACGCTGCCGAAAGAGGAGGTGCACATCGTGCTCGCGCTCTTGTCGTGCTGCTGATCCGCCATACAGGTAATGCCCGCTGTTGACGCGCTGTTTACCACCATCGAAGGGTACCGGAACATGAGCATTGAATGCCTCACCGTGCGTTTACGTTACTTCTTCGCCCTGCTTTAACCGTGCTCTGACCGTCTGTTCAGTTCTCCAAGATCGGCAAGGTCATGCGCCATATTCACCTGCTCGAACCGGGCAAGGTCCCGCGCGACGACGAGTACAAATTCCGCGATCGCGCCAAGGCGCTAATAGACAAGTGGCACGGGATCCTGAACGCGAACAAGGCGACAGAAGGGGAGAACGCAGCCGTCACCGACGACGCAGCGCTCAACGGGGCCGATGTCGACGACCTTATTGTCATGGATACCCACGAGTAACTTGGTGAGTCGTCTCCTTTTGACTCCCATCGCAGTCGGTGATTCTTGCTATCGTAGGCGCCGAATGCAAATGCACGAATGAATAAACCAGCCAAATCTATGTTCCCTGACCCTGACGCCTACCAGCCAGCGCTGGCGTGGGGGCCTGCTTATCTGAACCACTGCCCACTCTCTCCAATTGTCCTCCCATTTCTGTTAACCCTAACCTAACTGTCTATATTTGCCTTCCTACCACCCATTGTATATTCTCTCTCTGAGTCGTTGTTACATCGGTATTGATACATAGTGAATTGTATGGTGTCCCATGCTGCAATAACTGACGCCTTAATTCGTGAACGAATCCAATGCCAGAGCCAGTGGATTCATATGCGCCGTTCTCACCTGACATCGACCTTTTCCCCTTTTGTTTCAGCCTTCCTTGACATTTCACAGATCGATCATGTTCCCAAGTGCAGATATTCGAACAATATTTTCAGTCGCGCAGAATCCACGTGCTTCAAAATATTCTGTCGCATGCATTCTTGGAACAATCCACCAGCCCAATTATGTATGCATATGTATGTCTGCCGTCTGAGTCAGTTAAACACGGACTTGTCTCAAGCTCTCTTAATTCGGGAGGCGATCTCCACAGGCAACGACGGCTTTCCGAGACTCTGAGAGCTCGTAGGATGGGTTACGTTTAAAGCAGCAAGGCACGGGGACAGAGATATCCGTCTGATACAGAGGAAACAAAGGATACTGTCGCAGATATTTAATGCAAACAATCGGAACAGGAAGAGAAAGACCGGTGAAGGATGGATTTCAAACTCGGCCGTCTGGGGAACGAAATGTATGGCGGTCCAAATGCACTTTTAATCATGCGCTACTTTTTTATGTGTTTTTCGGTTTTGCGACACTTTTATGATGAAAATGGCCCTTTCGCGACACTTTTATGGGCCCCGAGATCATCTGAATAAGTGTCGCGGAAAGTCCGATTTCGCGACACTTTTATTGGGCAAATCCAACTTGCGACACTTTCATTTTGGACATCTGATTCGCGACTCTTTTTGATTGACAGTGCGCATGCAAACTTTTTTATTGCCGTCGCGCGCGCGCGAACTTATTGCCGTTGCGCGCGAACTTTTGTAGAAAAATTATTAAATCTACGGCTTGTACTATGGCTACAGCTACATGTAAGTAAGATATGCCAATGCTCTAATCCTCGCCCGTTATCGGTGGCCTATAGGCAGTTCTGCATTCTGTGAGATAATAAGCAACACCTCGCTCTGGTCCTCCTCCCGAGCCCCTCAAGCTTCCGCTCGCCGTCCCCACATGCACGCACACATCACGGGCAGGAGACACATGTCTTCGCTCCTTTCGTACCCCCGCCGTGTGTCCCTTGGCTTACTACGCACACCTATCGGATATTTCATATTTGTAGCACGCCTATCAGATATTTCACATTGGCATATCTTACTTACATGTAGCTGTAGCCATAGTACAAGCTGTAGATTTAATAATTTTTCTACAAAAGTTCGCGCGCAACGGCAATAAGCTCGCGCGCGCGCGATGGCAATAAAAAAGTTCGCGTGCGCGCTGTCAATCTAAAAGAGTCGCGGATCAGATGTCCGAAATGAAAGTGTCGCAAGTTGGATTTGCCCAATAAAAGTGTCGCGAAATCGGACTTTCCGCGACACTTATTTACATTATTTCGGGGCCCATAAAAGTGTCGCAAAACCGAAAAATGCATAAAAAAGTAGCGCGGGATTAAAAGTGCATTTGGACCGTCATAGAAATGAGCCCGAAGCAAACGAGAGGAGTTCAAGGATCCACCGCTCGAAAGAAATTCCGGATTCAATGGAACAGCCTCCACACGTCGCAGTTGCCTTCCTGTAACTCGTCTAATGCTTGATAGCAACTCTAGCGCGGGCCAGGGGAAAATGTTAGAAATACTGTATTAACTCAGTAGCATACACGTGATCGCGCGGAACTAGACAGGCCCTGCCGTCGAATGCGGAAGTCTTATCGACTTATGCTCGACCGCAGATCACATTCTGCGTCTCACAGGTTATGGGCCCCGGATATTAGACGTAGCCCGGAAGAAAACATTTTCACCTCGTTTGATTCATCAGTGCATCCGCCGCGAGCATGTCCGAGCAAACACACAGACTCACCTTTCCTCGTCTCAACAAGAACTATGGCACCTGGACTGGAGACAAATGTGCCTGGTGCTGTCGAGCCTATCCCGTTTGAGCGAATTGCAAACAAATCTGGCTCCCTCGAAAATCCTTGCTTTTTAAAAATTCAAAGCCAGGAAGGAGTCCACCCTACTCTTCCCCGATCCTAGAATACCCAATTTGGTAGTTTTCTACGGTCATCGCACCCCAAGTTCGCCACTTTTCCCCTTTTCGCGGCTGTCCCCACGAACCCCCTTCACCAGTCCCTTTGCCCCGTTGGCCCCCCCTGTATCTTATATCGTGCATACCACCCCAATGACCCCCCTCCTAGAATTTCTGAGCTCGCCTGTCACTAGCCATCGAGAACGGTGCCCATTTCTGGCCAAGTTGAAAAACCCCGTATTCGACCACCTTTTCTGATATCTGTGGCTCCAATCCACCTGTGTGTCTATCGTTTTGCTCCAGTGGCCTTCCAACATTCCTCAGCTCCCTTCCCATATTTTCCCATATTTTTGCGTTCAAAACTGCGCGTCCCAGACGCGTACAGGTCCCCCGTCGGTCGCGCCCGACCGAGCCACGTGACCGTTCCGCCGCGTTCTGCGTGAGCGATGACGTCACTCCTCCTTCGGCGCCGCCCGCCAGTCCCCTCTCTCCGCCATCTCTGCGCCGCGGCTGCACGAATCCACTTAGATGTTGAACTTGGTCCAAATCAACTCGTGGAAGTCTCGTAACCCGCTGGAGATTCTAGCGAGTTCCGAGGACGTCGACATCATTTGTGTTCAAGAACCCCACCACCAAGAAGTCCTTAACACGCGCGACCACCCGGAGTACACATTCATATACCCTGAAGCAACCGACCACCACCGAGTCTCCATCTACGTCAAACTTTCCTCTGTCCCGCCCTCCAACATCAGTCCCCGGCCCGATTTATCGAACGCTGGCGATATACTCGTCGTAGATTTCGTTTTCGGCTCCGTTAAAGTTACGCTGATAAATCTTTATAATGACTGCAAGACTCGAGCAGGTGTCAATCTTCTCCGCGGCGTCTTGTCCAGACTAGATCCATACTCAAAAATCTTTGTCGTTCTCGACTCCAATACCCACCATCCAC
The DNA here is from genome assembly GCA_029378255.1 of Mycena rosella. Taxonomy (NCBI): domain Eukaryota; kingdom Fungi; phylum Basidiomycota; class Agaricomycetes; order Agaricales; family Mycenaceae; genus Mycena; species Mycena rosella. The sequence goes on along the minus strand of JARKIE010000422.1, from coordinate 11,088 downwards.
TCTGGGATACTCAAACCAAAACACCAATGTGCGAAGAGAACTTTGAGCTCTACGACCTCCTTGTTGGCCACGGTCTCTTGCTTCTCACGCCTCCAGATTTTCCGACCCATACTTCAGGCAACGTTATTGATCTGGGCTTCGGGTCTCCCTCGCTGTTCATGTCGATTGACGCCACGGTTGACCCATCCCTATGTGTCGGGAGCGATCACCTCCCTATTCACTACACCTTGAACTTCGATGTGGCTCGTTCTAAACCCTCGAAATTCAATGCGGAGAAAATGAATCTGGATGTATTTCTGGCTACCATTCGGGATCGTCTTGGTCTTCGGCCCGTACCCATCATCAGCTCGCAAGAGGAACTGGACGACGCTGCGGGCTTTATTTGTGATGTAATCCGTGCAGGAGTCGAAGGTTCAACCCCGCGCCATCGCCCATGCTCTATGGCGAAGCGATGGTGGTCCCCTCTCCTAACGAAGCTCCGCTCTGTAATGCGCGCTGAACGGAGGCGGTGGCAGAAGCAGCGTATTCGCTCTGCCTATGCAGCCTGGCTCGAGGCGCGCCGTGCCTTCTACAGAGCCATATCACAAGCTAAACAGGGAGCATGGACCACCTTCGTGAAGGAGCTGGAACGTATCGACGTGTACAAAGCGCTCAACAGGCTGAAGGAACGTCGCTCTGCGGTCTTCCCATCCATCTGTGACCCCGATACCGGCGACATTCTGCTTACCCATCTGGAACGCGGACAAACACTTGGTCGTGCTTGGTTCGGTTCTGAAGCAGTTGAAGTCGGGTCCAATCTATCTGCGTCTGCAGCTCCTCTGTCCCCAGATGTGACCCCGGCAACGTGCGTAGACCAACCTGGTAACGGCGCCCGGAGAAAGTGAGGGGGGGCGATCAACGAGCTTAATGCTTGGCGATCGTCTCCGCCCTCGGCGGACAGGCAAGATCAATTGCCTGCCCCCGTTAACACGTCTGATGCACCGTTCCAACCCCCCGTAGATTCATCTCGCCGCTCGCTGTTCGATTCTGATGTCGAGGCCAATCTGCTCGCCTCTATTGTTCCTCTGTCCCCAGATGTGACCCCGGCAACGCGCGTAGACCAGCCTGGTAACGGCGCCCGGAGAAAGCGAGGGGGGGCGATCAACGAGCTCAATGCTCGAGGATCGTCTCCGCCCTCGGCGGACAGGCAAGATCAATTGCCTGCCCCCGTTAGCATGTCTGACGCACTATCGAAAGCCGCTGTAGATCCCTGCGCACTCGCCAACTCCATCACAATCGAGAACGAGCGCCCATTTATTCCCGTTACCGACGCGGAAGTTGATGCGGTAATCAAGGCCTCGCCAGCATGGAAAGCACCAGATCGATACGGTCTCCAGATGGGCTTCGTGCAGCGTGCGTACCCGATAATGGGTGACTGGATCCGTGCGCTTTTCAAGGCATCGGTCCGGCTCGGTGTGAAGCCAACTCCCTTCAAGGCGAACGTGGCAACACCAGTGCACAAGGCGGGGAAGAAAGACAAGACATCACCGAAGGCCTGGCGTCCGGTCGAAAACTACGAGCACATCCTAGCTAAGCCGCTGGAACGCCTCGTAGCTGATCGTCTTTCCTTCGAAGCTGAACACCTCGGGTTCATTGACCATGCACAGTACGGAGGGCGACAAGGTCACAGCACGATCCAAGCCGTCGATGGATATATTCATCGGGTCAAGTCGGAGCTCGATCAAGGCAACACGGTCTCGACCGTCTTCTACGACCTCAAAGGTGCCTTCAACCGCATTTCTCATTGCGTTGTTGTACGCGAAATGGCGGCACTGGGATATCCTCGGCAGCTAATCCACTGGGTTGCGACGTTCCTCCACCACCACCTTGTGACTGTGGTCATCGATGGCGTGCGAACGGTAACCTTCAGATGTTCTCGCGAGGGTGCACCTCAAGGGTCTGCACTCTCGGTGATCGTCTTCCTGTTGTCTGTCAACCGCCTCCTCCGTCGTCTCCACGAAATCGGAGTTCACACGAGCTGGCGCTATGGGTTTGTCGATGATACAAATTTTAGCACGGCATCTAAATCCCCGTCGCAAAACATCAACATCCTCAATAGGGCGGCCGAGATTGCGGTGGAATGGGCTGATGAAGATGAAGCTACATTCGAGAAGTCAAAAATCGATCTTCTTCATCACTCGCCAGGGCGCGCTGACCTTTCCGATTTCCACATGACCTTCGATGGCGAGATCATAAAACCGTCGGAAGTTGTGAAGTGGGTGGGAGTACTGATTGACAGCAAACTCTCGGGCGAGCTCCACATCAAGGCACGAGCCGCGTCCGCTGCGCGCGCACTCAATGCCTCCATGGCACTAACTCATGCTGTGTGGGGTCTCAAGCCACTCATGGTCCGCGACCTTGCTCGCGCCACGGTGCTGCCGAGAGCGGACTACGGCGTCAGTTCCTTTTTCCCACTCACCACGTCTGCTTTGAGACCACTTGAACGGATTAACAAGGCTGTAGCGAAGGCGATCACAGGTGGATATCGAACGGCGTCCTTAGCGGCACTCGAGAAGGAAGCCTCGATCCTCCCGGCACCTCTTCGGCTCGAATCCACGCTCCTGCATCGCCTCGCTCGCTATCTTACTCTTCCGTCATCTCATGGTATCTCACCCCTGCTCCGTGACGCCATCTGTAACCCACCCAAACACATTCATCGGGCCTCGGCTCTCCATTACGTGGAACGGCTCCCCTCTGTGCGTTGGCCAACTGAAATCCCAGCGCGAGGACAACGGCTTCGCGACCGCAAAACTCCGTACATCGCACCTGTCTCTCTGATCCCATCTGACGTCGACTTCACCCTGGGCATGGAACCAATCTTACCAGTCTATTCCCCACCTTGAGCGGAGCCTCTAGCGGTTACAACCATCATCCTGCTTAAGGAAGATGCCGTAGCGGTCCTGGAACAGTTTCTTGCGGATGCCGACTTTGCTGGATCTGTCTGGTTTACAGATGGCTCTCTACTCAATGGCGCCGCTGGAGGCGCAGCTGTGCGTGTTGAGACCGGAACAGTGCGGGAGAACATCGAGATCCCGCTTGGAGACGGTCAAGTTGCAGAGGGGGAGATGGAAGGCGTGCTGCGGGCAACGGAGCGCGAGTTGACGAGGGACCCATCTCACATCCTGATGGTTTCAGACTCGCAAGCGGGCTTGAACGGCATCGGATCCACGGCTCCACGGTCCGGGCAGTTCCGAGCGATTGAGTATGATGTGCTCGTTCGCGAAGCAATGGCCAGGATGCCCGGGCTGCAGATTGTCAACCTATGGACACCCGCTCATATTGGAACCATCGGGAACGAGTTTGCAGATGAAGCTGCCAAGGCCGCCACACTCCTCGCTCCTCCGCCAACGGTGCCGGTCTCCCTCACAACGTGCAAGCGACGTATCAACCGTGACCTACTCGAGCGGTGGTATGTACAGTGGAAGGTGGCAACAACTGGCCGGGGTTTACGTGAGATCGATGACTCCCCTCCCTCGCTCATCTTGCGATCACCATACGTCTCATCGGCTCCTCGTGCTATCATCTCGATCCTCGCCCAACTCCGCACGGATTTCTCCTGCCTTAACGCTCATCGTTTCCGCTGCAGACTCATCCAATCTCCCGCATGTGAAGCATGTGGCGCACCTAATGAAACTCGCACCCACTTCCTTCTCCACTGCCCATCCTGGGAACACCTCCGCCCGCCATTACAGCATGCATCATACAGTGCCGGTATCCTCGGGTCCGTGGACGTTCGCTCCCTCCTCTCCCACCCCAAGCTCCTTAAACCCGTCGCCAATTTTGTCAAGTCAACTGGTCGTTTCGTCTGAGTCCGTCGATTGCATTTCTTCCTTTCTTTTTCTTTCACTTTACATATCTTATAATACTCATCGTCTCCCGAACTAGAAAAATACCGCAAACCATACATACCTACGTATCCTGCCTCCTCGCAAAATCTCCTCGCATCCTCCGTATCTCCAAGTTTCCCCACTGTCTCCATCTTCTTTATCTTTCCCTTCCGCATCCATAAAAGATTAACCGCCCCCACCTCTGCAATGTTACATACAATACCCAACCCTAGTATAACTAGAGTACTGCCGCGTAGCCCTTAAGGCCAGGTACGGCATAGTATAGAAATTCAGTTCAGTTCAGTTCAGTTCAGTCCCCTCGCCAGCGCCGGCCATCTCGCTTAAAAGGTGTCCCTATCCACCTTGTCGATGTACGGCGCCCGCCCGTCCTACCCGCAGCGTCGGCCCGCTCGCCTAAAAGGTGCCCACCTTGTCGATACACGGCACTTGTCCGCCCGCTCGCTCAACAGGTGCCCCTTCCCCGCCTTGTAGCTCTATCGGCGATGTCGGCCCGCTCGCCTCACAGGTGCCGATATACGCCGCCCGCCAGCTCTATCGGTGATGTCGGCCCGCCTTCTCAATCCACGACGCCCGTCAGCCGCCGCGTGCCCGCCCCTGTCATCCTCATACCAACCTCATACGCCCAAGTCCCCGCCTCCCTCGACCTCCTTACCCCCCTGCTTCCGACCGTTTGTTTGTTCCCGCAGATATTCGCTGGTGGTCAGCCCCATCCCCGCGGACATCATGATCACCGACTTTGGCTTCAGCAGGATCATGGAGGATGAGAAGCTCAGCCGTGCGTGTGCTCACATCTTAAGACTTACTCACACCACACCGGGCGGCCATCGCGATCTGCGCACGTCAAACGGTGTGTGCCCAACCTATCCCGCTCCTCGGGACTCATCATCTTACAGAGGAAGCGCATGAAGGCGGCGCGACCACAGACCCCACATGCCGCGCACTCAGGGACCCCCACGCATCCGCGAGTGGTCGGGCGGTGTGAATGCGGGTGCGTGGGGCCGACTCTGTCCAGCCTGAACGGCGCTGCGGCGCTGCCACCTGCCCACGCTCTAGAGTCGGACGCCGGCACGCTCGCGTCAGCGTGAGTACCAATTGTACCTACATAGCATGTACGTACGCAATACCACCTTTTGTGCTGTCCACACGCACGCGCCTGCCTACGAGTTAGTACGGAATAAACTGCGAAGGCCTCCCTGTGTGCGGCACAATTAAATTTAGCTCGAGGAGAAGGAAGGTGAGCCCGTGCGAAATGGTTTTGGAAGCCATAAAGTCTTGCCGTGGATGCTGCTATCAGGCCGGTGCTCGCAAAAATCTTGCCATTGCAGGGAAGACTACAACTTGCGTGGAGAGATGAGACTACAGAGGTAGATGAGACATAAATGGAGCACGAGCCGGAGGCTTACGATCTGTCCACGAGTGATCAAGTCCCCAACCCGTTACGTCTGCCCCTAGTCCGAGTCGTGTTCCGGGACCCCGAGAATGAGTCGCGTTTAATTGGAGTTGGGTCTGGCTGCGCGAACGAACATGAACAACAGAAAATAAAGCCCAACTTGAAATCTTACCGTCGAGGGACTCCGCGCACGAAATAATCGCAAGAGAACTGACTATAGAGAATTCCCGGGTGCAAACTGCACTTCGTTGTTGGAGTCATGAAAATACACACCTGAAAATGACGAGCCGCCCGCCATGTCTCTAAATGAAGCTCCACTAACGGTCTTATCGAAATATATTCAGGTCAGCGAGAGCCCGGAGAGGTCAATGCGAGCGAAGCGCAGAAAGACCAGTATGCCAAATTCAGTCCCGAGCTGAATCGATGCCCGACACGGGCTCGTATTGCGTTTGTATTCGGAGTGTAGAGGCCTTGCCGCCAAATAACCTAGAGGTGCAAGGATCAGTACGGAGAAATGCTGCGAGTCCGAATTTCGATCTGTCGGAGGTGGCAGTGCTGTGCTGCTTCCTCCGGCGCTCTCCTGGCCAAAATGGGCATTGAAAGCCCTTCTCCTTGCTTGTATGCGACAATCTCCCTCAACTGGCCTATCTATCTTATCCGAGAACCTGGGCCAGGTTCTCGGATAAGATTTTGTCGTTCATTTTTCTCACCACCGAGCTGTTAAGATGTTGAACGTTGGTACTTGCATGGTTTGACTTGCCATCGCGGACCACCGGCTAACTCCTTCTTTCGTCAGTCGATTCATTTTTTGGGGCAGCGAAAAAGACTGAAGGATCAAACCCATGACCCGACCCCGAATCGAACGGGGCGCCTGCTGGGGCGTATCCGGCGCATCGCATCGAGTGCAGGTGCGGACCACAGTAGTCGGAGCAATTGACCCAGCAGGTCAAGGGGGTGTCGGGATTCAAAAAAAAAAAAATCGGGTCGAAAAGCTTTTTTCGACCCTCCCCGGGACCCCTCCCTCCGTACCACCTGCCATATATGGAAGGAGTTTCCCACGCCTAATGCGGACATTTTCCCCGAACTCCGGCCATTTCTATGGCAATGTCTCTCTCTGTGTTCTATGCAATCCCAGACATTTCTATGATGCAATCTCTTTCTATGCGCTCTTTCTTCGCTTGCAATTCTGCCCTGCTTCCCCACACGTTTCGCATATCCACTTTTTCGACACCCGTGTACTATCGTCTAATTCCATGCAACAACGATGGAACTACTAGTTGTGTGAGCTTGCATACCTGCAACAGAGATGGAGTAACAAACCCAATGTGTTTCGCACCCCTTCTTTGAACACTCAATGACCACAGAGTCGTCACTCTTCTCGGCCTCTGTGATGATGTTGCCACAGACATCACATCCTCCGATATTCAATAGCTTGGCTGCCCCTCGTTTCCGTGATGTGGTCATGACTCCACGTGTAGGCTCCGCGACAACTTCCGCTTGCACATTCAGCGGCTGCTCACCCTCATTCTCGACATCCATCACTGAATCAGGTGCTTTTGAATCCGATGGGCCAAGTATCATTCCGGCTTCGAATTCATCGTCTGCCCTGCTCTCCGCATCTCTTGCACCTCCCTGAGCCGAGGGCAATCTACCGCCAACGTCCATTGATGAACTGGGACACGAATCTGATGGGCGGGCTGTCTCGTTCGAAATAAACAAATTGGGTGAATCAGAGTCGTCATCCGACTCGACGCGGTGGATCTTACGGCGTGTGTGGCGTGTGGTATGGGGAAGGGAAGGTATAACTTCGTCCTCTTCTGAGTCTGACGCCGCATGGGCCGGCAAGGACCTCCCGTTCATGCCCACGTGTCATGATTCGGCTTTTCAGATCCGAAGCCGGATCAAACCGTGATCACGGGAGCCCGTTAACCCGCGATCGCATCCCTATATATTTCATTTTAACTCCTTTCTGGTTTCAACTAAACCCCTTTATGTTACACATAGGGTATATTACGATCGGACTCCTAGATACAGTAGTATATAAACCCCAGGTAGAATCCCCTGTACTTAAGATTCTACCTGTCTATTCACCGGCCTTGCTTTGGCCTGTTCTTGACCTGTGTTCAGCCTAAACTTTCTCTGCTTTTGCTATCTCATTGACTCGGGTTTCCCTCTTCACTTTGTTCTGCTGGCAAACCCTTGTCTCCTATTTCAACTCCTGTCTCAGACCTTTCTCAAATTGCGTCGACGGAGCCTAGTGGTGGGTTGTGGGGTTGTGAAGGACCAGCCTACGGGATAACACTAGTATCAAGACTCTCAGTGGCATGGACACGGAGTCTTGATCGCATTCAGGATTAGAGGGAAACAACCACCACCACGACAACTATTCCTACGTCTCTCGGCATTAGAGCGTAGAGTCCGAAGGAGCCTCTGTCGGATATCCCTGGATCCTCCCTCTCGTTCGCTGGTCTATGATCAACCCATGTGTGTCATTTCATAATCCCGCCGGTAATCCCATCGGGATATGCCCCACATCGGTTCGATTATCCCGGGCCCATCAGGACTACTTCAACCACAGTCTAACCTCTGGTTGAACTACTCCTGGGAGTGATCCTCGGTCATTGGTCATTCATATGTTCACCATGAATGGCCAGTTCCTCTCAACACCTGGGCTAGGACTTGCGGTTCTGTTGTGCTTGGTCGCAGACAGGTTGACCCAAGGACCGTCGTTGACACCACATAAGACTCCCCGGTTTCCACCATATCGACTGGTGAATTTGTTGCTCCGGCTTCACTCCGCTGGACGCTGGAATTGTCCCCTGAAGTAACCTGTCTGCAAAGATACATTGGAACATCAATCAACTCTTTCTTTTTGCGTTTCGCCATCAGAGAGCTGAGTAGCAACTAAGCAAGAGGTGAAATTTTCTGTAGGCTGCATGTGAGCTTGATTTCCCGTAATGCAGGCTCCAAATCGGGAAGCTCACGCACCTAGCGCGTCCTAGTAGCTACAAACATCCTCCTGTGGCTTCCCAGCATGATTTGTGGGAGAGTAACATTTTTGGCTTGGCCGAATGGCTTGCGCCTGCGCGGAATGGCTTGTTTTGGGCTTGGGCTTGGATTTTGGTGGCAGCCCAAGCCCAAGCCCGGCCGTATGGCTTGCAAGCCATTTAGCCGGCTTGGCAAGCCATTCGGCCGGCTTGGCATCACCCAAATAAAATATGTGGCTTGACCTCATTGCTCGCCGGTGGAGGCCTATAACTTGATGCCCAACCCCCCTGAGGGGCTCTACGAGCCTCCCCTTGAGGTCAATAAGATTTAATTCGGCTATTTGCCCCTTGAAGTGGCAGTTTGCGGGGAATAGCGCAACGATGACAAGCCACAACCTCAATTCCTCAATGAAGAAGTGGCTTGTTGGCCTGAGTGTACTGTACTGGAGTTTTTACATCATCCCAACACGACATATTCACGAAAAATCCCTTCCTAGCATCAGAGCATGACAATTCATAGTGAACAATCCTCATCTTCACAGCTTTGCACAACCACAAAATCAGCTCAAAATATTCGAGGGAGGGGTCTCATAGCTACTTGAAGCCTCTTGAGACAATACTGCCATCCATAACACCACTTGCAATGTGGGTGTGCGACGGGAGGAGTTTCCCAAAAGCAGACTACTTACTGAATAACTTGGCTAGGACACAAAACTGGTGTGTTCTCTCAATGGGAGACACTTCAATACATCTGTGGGAGTCAAATTTACCAATAATCCCAACCTCCATCTGAGAATCATTTGGCTGGGCTTGGGCGGGCGGAATGGCTTGTGTCACGTGCCACCGGTTGAATCGGTGTTTGCGCCTTTGTGACTTCCAAGGATCTTATTTATTAATCTCAATGCACTGGATGAACCATCCCATGAAGTTGATATTGATTGGGGAGAAGAAAGGATACATACAACGCGGAGAGAGCATATCTCAATTCGGGGTTGGGCTTGGGCTTGGCTTGGCTGGTTCCAGTTGGAATTCCCCTGGTTGTACCAGAGAAAAATGGTGCGTGCAAGGCAGACTTATACATTCTCTATGTGAGTGACTAAAGGGCGGTTTTACCCGAAATTTATCCAGCAAGGGAGGAGTTCAACATCAAAGCACTGCACTTCACGGAGATGTGCAGCACAATGATCACTCGTGGCTGCAACACATAAAAGAAAACTCAGCTCGCCATCGCCCATACCTTGTAGACATCAAGACATGGAGGCAACGATGAGTGGCCACCCTCATGGCACATATTGTTAAGCAGGCTCAGTCGGTATGTTTCGGCCGCTGATCCCGACGGTGATGAAGGCCAGAACATCCCGAAGACTATGGGGAGGAACACAGCGACCACGACACACTGGGTAATGATTTTGGAAGGAATAGATAGTGTAAAACTTGGGTGTAGTGGAGCACAAGCCAAGCCCCTCACAAGCCCAAGCCGCACAAGCCCGCCCCAGCCAGATTCAAACTCCGACTTGCGGGGCAAGCCATTTGGTCAAGCCACTCGGACAAGTCTGTGATTTGTGGACCTCTTAGACCAAATTCAAAATGTATAGTAAAAAGTTTTTTTCAGCCCTCTGGGGGACCCCTCCCCCCCTAACCCTATATTCAAAATTTTAATCCCGACACCCCCTTGCAGCAGGTTTTTGCGGACACGTGCTGATGCCAAGGGCAGCCTAATTGGGAAGCTCCGGTGAATTCTGCGTCATTGTATAGCACCATGAAGTCTCGGGGATGGTGGACTCCGCCAGCCGTTTCACAATAGCAAAATGTTGGCTCTGATGCGGTGTCGTGTGGAAAAATTGTTTCCTACGTAGGTTACTGGAAATGACTTTATTCAAGTAAACCAACGTAAAGTCGAGAGGTGTGGTGTGGATAGATTTAATAGGAAAAGTGGCGTGGAAGAACTGGCTGGTTCTTGTACTGTTTTTCGCTAACAACCGCAACGCGCTTACTGTGGCGGGGCTTGTCTAACGAAAATCCGAATAACTGTCTCTCAAATCTCTCAGCTGATTTGGTACTTCGTGTACCGCTTGTGCAATTCTGTTTCTTAGAACTGGAGTGGGCACTTGAAAGAAGTTCTTAAATGTGCTTAAGAACTGAAGCGTGCGGATGAAAATTAGCCTGAAGTTAATTCTCGCTAAATACAAAGTGGTAGGTAGGTACTGGCTAAGTGGGCATTTTTGCCGTCCTTATATATTGTTCCCGTGAGAAATTATTCCCTTTTCGAACCTTCTTTTACTGACTCCAATTTTCCCTGCTCGGTCAGCTAATCAGTCAGCTAATCAGTCAGCATTACTCATCTTTTGTCAGCTACCGACTCATCATTACTCAGATGGTCTGGTTTGCTGAATAATTGTCCCCAGCCTACAGTGAACCCGAATTATTCCGTGATTTGGTCCGGCCTGAACCGACCATCAAGTCACGTGATTTTTCCCACACTAATTTTTGTACTGATTTTCTGTCATGAAAAATTCTAATGACTGGTCTTCATTCATGCAAAACCTTTTGTGGACACGACATCCGCGGCGGACGGAATAAATCAACTGTCCCAGTTGCAAATGAAGATAAAAGTCGCAGAATTTTTCATTCACATCAATACCGTACAAAAAAAAAAAAATCGCATGGAGGGAGGGGAGCTCAGTCGGGTTCGATTACTAGTTAGAGCGTAAAGCGGATGCCTCGCGGAAGGTTTGATGGATAAGAGCCATTCGTCCTCGGCCATATAATAGAAGTGGTGCGGAACTCGGATAAATGTGTACTCGTCCGTTCGTGGCAGTAGCAG
>JARKIE010000421.1:0-74639 GCA_029378255.1 Mycena rosella | reverse complement strand
TGCAAAGGAATCGGTGGAGGGGGAGCGGGATCACAGCCTTCCACAAGCTGGTCGACGGCACTTTCTACGTCAAACTCGGGGTCGTCATCCTCTGGCGGTGGGGAGGGTGGGGGGCTGCCGAGGGGTTGCAATGGGGGGCGGCCTGGTCGTCCTTGTCCTTGTCCTTGTTGTCCCTGTCCCTTGTCCTTGTCGTCCTTGCCGTCCTTGTCATCCTCATTGTCATCAGCGTCCTTGTCGTCCTCATTGCCACTGGGCGGACCATGCGGGGCGTTGCCACCAGAGGCGGTCATATGAGGATAAATTTTCTTTGGGCGCGTATTGGGGCTCGCATTGGGGCGGCGCAACTTCTTAGGGAGTGAATTCAGGCACGCATTGAGGCGTGCATCGAGGGTGGGGTTGATGCGGGGAGAGAGCAGGATTGCCGATGTGCGAGGGGGCAATCCAGGAGGAGTGGTAGACACAGTCTCCAGACGTGTCCCGCTTGGCTGCACGCTGGCGCTGAGAGCAACACGCCTACTCGGGCGCCCACGCTTGGGAGGGCTGTATCTGTCGCTGGTGACAATGGGGGCGGGGGCATCTCCCCACTCCAGGTCGGCCTGTGACCTGGAGGGCGAAGCGGCGCTGTTGGCTGCGTCCGACCTGCGAAGTCGCGGAGACCCGTCTGCAGAATTCCTGTGAGGGGACGGATTGCTGTCCGCCGATTTTGTTCGCAGGGATCGACGGAGGCTGGTTGGGGAGGCTGGGGCAGATTGGGTAGACTTGGTGGGTGTTGCGTTTAGGTCACCGTCCTTGGCGGCTGCAGCTGCAGCGCGGGCTTCATAGCGCGCCGCTCGGGAGGTGGTCGAGTTGGACATCGAACTAGGCCCTAGGGTGAGCCTTGCTTGCAGATAAACACGCTACTGACTCACCTGGGGACTTTCTAGTGTTTGTGTTGAAGTGGGTGGAAGTGGTGGTAGCAGTGTTAGTGGTGGAAGCGAGATGATTTGTTGACAAGTCACATGACATAACAACAAACCACAACTTCCACCGTTCCACCTATTCCTTAGTTTCCACACTTTCCACCTCAGGACTTGGTGGAAGTCTTCCTGCGACTCTGTCTTATTTCCATGGATTCCACCAGGACAGATATTTTCCACGACTTCCACTTGTCACTGGGAGTAAATATTGTACATTTCTGTCATATATCTGTACAGGCTGTGTAAGATATATGTCCAGGCGAGCATGCAAGATAAAAGTCAAAAAAAAACACACACGGCCCCGCCTCAGTCATGCCCGCCGCCCCCATGGTCCTCAAACGTTCCCCACAGCTTATTGTCCACCATGATCTCCTCCCGCTGCAACAAATCCAGCTGGCGCAGGCTGGCGTGCAACTGCTGGGCGAGGGTGTGTCTCGTGGAGAACGTTTGGGCAAGGTGGGGTGTTGGGCCCAGCACCTCGACTTGTGCGGCTGCCCGCTCCCCGTCTGCGAGTTCCTTGGCCAGGGGGATGCTGTGGCCACGGCGACATGGGCGGCGTGGCGGGCGTCGGTGCTGGTGAACAGGGTGGCGTTGCCTGTGGACGAATAGAGGGCATGGTACTGCGCCAGCTGGGGGTAAGTGTGCTATGCACGATGCCACCACCACAGACTGCATAGTGCACTGCATGCACAGCTGCAAGCCGGGCTTCGACTGGGTCTGCGGGCATGGGGGTACTAGGAGCCACTGGTGTGGGCGGAGCAGCAGTATAGGAAGGCGCAGGGCTTCCCAAGGCGGCCAGCGCGGCGGGGATCTGAGTGATCAACAGTGATTTGGTCGGGGTTGCAGGTACGGGTCGGCTTTGGGTGGAGCGGTGGACAGGGGAGGGAGAGGACGGCTGTGATTGCCTGGATAGGCTTTTGGGGTTGGGCAGGTGGTCGTGCTCCCCAGCATCACAGCACACGTGCCATCCAGGCAGGCAGGCATCGTAGGAGGAAAAGTGGACGCCCCACCATGGGGGATGTTCTCTGCGACCCTCTGCGCGCTGCTCCTGATCACCAAGTCAGTGAGTAAGAAAAAATGGAATTGGCTTATTACACACCAGGAAGGGTACACCCCGGGCCCGGGCGCCTTGGCCTGGGGGCTTGTCACGAGATAGTAAACATTAGGGGCCTGGGAGGGGAGGTCGGAATCGTGTGGAAGGGCGGAGAGCAGTAGTAAGCAGAGCGCATCATGGTGGGAGAGGAAGAAAAGTGCCAAGATCAACATCACGGGATCTGAATTGCATGTCAAAAACTTATATTTCCACCATTTCCACATGTAAAGTAGGGAAGAAAATAATTCAGTTACGCTTCTCAGTGATAACGATACCCAACAGAGCCATCGTCAAACTCGAACGAGTACACCTTCCTCTCCCTCGAACCGTGCGTTGGCTACCCAGCATTCCATGTCCTGCTGTTTGTTCTGTTGATAGATTTCCCACTCCACTTGATAATCCCGAGGCCGTTGGACGCCTTCTGTCCGTTTTACGGCGACGTTGGTCAGCAGCCTCCATGCGATGGACGCGCTGCTTCCAGTGTAAGTATTCCCCCTTCCTATCAGTACATAGACTTCAGTGCATCACATTTAGACAATCACCCAAGACTTACTGGGCTCGGTACGCTGCCTTCGTCCTACGTGTGTGTTCCAAATACTCTTGATGCCCTTTGAGGTCTTCTTTGATCTTGCTTCGGTGTCTAGAACACAAGGGTGTGAGTGTAATGTAAGGTTTCGTAGTAATTACAAGAAAATAACATTGCCATGCGGATTCGAGCTTTCTCGGCGAGGGTGTCCTTGTTCCTGGTGGGAATGAAGATGGGAGGTAAGGGCAAGATGTATATCACTCACCTGCCCCGGTATTCGGCGCAAGCCAGACGTCTAGCTGCTGCACTTCTAGATGGAAGAGGATGCTTTTGAGCGCCTTTTTGGGGTTGTGCAGGACTAATAGACGAATTGAGCAGTCACAAAGGCAGCGAGAAGGTAAAGGAGGTCTTGACTCGTCAGGTTCTTCCATAATTTGTTGAGGGGGTTGAAGTTGTGTCGTGGTGGTCAAGAACTAAGATGTATATGGGTAAATAAGAGTCAACCAGGTCCATTTCGTGTTCTGACCAAAAATTATGCTCTACAAATCGTCAAAAATACAACCTTTAATCTGAGGGTGCCTTGGGGTCCAAAGTCAACATCTGTCTCTTCAGAATATTTTCTGGGGGATTGGGTGTGGACGACTATAATTTATTTGGAGGCCATCATTGAAAGATGTTCGCGATCAGGCCGAAAGACGTTCGCGATCAGCCATTTTGGCGTAGATTTCGACAAGTTGACGGGTGGAAATCATGGAATTGGCAGGTTTCGGTGTGGAAATAGTGGAAATCTTGCTTTTATTTGCCAAGACGGAGGTGGAATGGGTGGAAACACGGTACAAAAAAACTAGCTAGTACAACGCCTCGAGCTCGGCGACGGTGGAGAGCAGCCCAACACCATACTTTGCTCGCAGCTTCCCCAGGCTCTCCTCCTCCTCCTGCTCTTTCTTGCTCAGGCTCGCCAAATATGCCTCTGACGACTGGAACCCGTTCTCGATCCACCGAAAGATGCCGCCGGCAGTGTATTGTGTGAAGGAGTAGCGGTGTTCGTTGTCTGAGATGGGGATGTTGGAGTGAAAGATTGCCGCACTCGGTATTAGGATGGTGGTGCCAGGGGGGAACTCAATGATGAGTTTTCAGTCCCATAGGATGAGATGCCCCCCTTTCAGTAATCAAAGTGGCCGAGCGCAGTGATCGTGCACCACCCGAACGCGAGGTTGGCGTAGTCACGATGGCTGAGTGCACAGGTCCAGGCCCAAGGTTGAAGGTGACGGCACACCAGATACCGTTAAGGAAGGGCCGATGGAGGTGGGGGCAGTGCTTGTAGAAAATGTGCATGTAGTCGACGTAGAAGTCGAAGAGGTTCGGTGCCCAAGTCGCCAGCAAGCCTGGATCAGGTGTCAGAGGGAACAGAGGGAGAGGGGACCAGAACATGCACCCGTGGCAAAGCCTGCATATCGGATGAAGGCAATGTTACTGAGGAGGGCGACGAGGACGGCGGTGTTGATAACGCCGTTAACAAGAGCCCCGGGGCAGACCTGCCCACCTCCCATGGAGTCGCCAGCGGTGAGGTTCGTCCAACTCCCACGGCAATGGCGCTGTTGCTCCTCGGAACAGAGCAATTGGCTCGCGCCTCCTCCATCGCCTCGACAGCGGGGTCATGGATCTTCTCCATGAAGTCCGCATGAGGTGGGCGGTCTCCAAGACGCCGCACACCGTGCCGATGCTATCGACAATCGGACGGCTACCACTGAGCACTACAGTCAGCTGGAACAAAGACTTGAGCGCACAACACGCACCTCGCAGCATAGCCCACCAGGTGGAAACCATGGAATATAGCCTTGGGCCCAAAGAAGTCGGGCAGGCGGTGCGTTGGTGACTTGCCCCTCTCCTGCGCTCGTGCGGCAGTCTCCTCCGGAGCTGTGCCTGTATCACAAAGGCCAACACAGCCGGTCGCTGCGATGCGGATTTTGCGGAGCTCAAATCGAGCTTGGATGCTGGGGGCAGCCGAGGCGTAATGGCGCAGGTGACGGGGTCGTTGCCAAAGAGGATGTCCTGCCTGCACTGGGCAAGCTCACGCAGAGCGTCTTGTTCTGGTGCGGTCTTCTTTTTCTTGGGGCGTTTCTTGCATGTGGAAGTGGTGGGAATGGTGGGGTCGGGCTCATCAGACCAGGCGGAGTGGGAGGGAAGGTTGTTGAGGCGGGGCGGCCCACTGTTGAGCTGGGACAGGTCCTCATCTTCAGAGCTATTGAGCTCGGCAGCACGAACAGCGTCTGCAATGGAGAAGCTGGAAGAGGTGGAAACGGGGGCGATCCAGGGGAGAAGGGCCGGCCGGACCTGGTCTGTTTGTTTGCAGAGAGGGTTAGGAGGCAGGAGGCAGGAGGCACGACAGACTCACCGAGCAAAATGCAAGGTGTCCTCATCGAGAGGCACGTCAACAAAAGCTAAAGGAACGGCAATCAGCGAGATTTCTTGATTACTGGACCACCGGATCGGGATAGCAGGTGGAATAGGTGGAAGCAGCTGGAAATGGCTAGTCAAAACATACCCTTGAGCTTAATTGAGGGATGCATGCACTCTTCGCGGACGTGGGCAATGGTAGAGGGGAGAAGGGGGCGACGTGGCACTAGTCCTTCTGTTACGTAGCAATTTACATATCTACCGTTCCACGGTTTCCACCGAATTCCACCATTCCATGCAACAACTTGGAGTGTTGATTCTGCCCGTTGTGTCACGAGACAACCCTTGCTTTCTGCCTCGCTGCTTCTCACTGCCTCGCTTCTACTTTGACCATGCCTGCCGCTGCGAAAAACGCGCACCTCGGCCCCACCAACCGCGCGGAAGCCAGGTGTCCGGGTCCCTGCAAACATCGTCCAAGCCGATGGATCCTCAGATCAGTCCTCCGCGGAATGATGCCAAAGGAGCGTGAGGAGCTGGCCACAACCAGCCCCTTGGAGTCGAGGGCACGCGTCCCGATCTCGATGGTGACCGTCGTCGTGAATTGGAGGCCATGCGCGATATCGCCAATGACTACTTGGACATTGATGAGCCCTTCACCTACCATGACGTTGCGGACGGGCATGTGCGCATTGAGATCAGCCATGCGGGGGGTGAAATGGGTGACCTTCAAGATGATTTGAATGAGGAGTTGAACTCGGAGAAACAGCGGTGAGTAAATCCTCCGACGATACACCTATATTTTATTGATGAAAACTTACAGAAAACGCTATGATACTCGTAAACGCTGGGACTCTGTGGAGAAGCGTGTACTCGGCTTCCGTGGCCAGATGAAGGCCATGACGACGCCTATATCAAGTGGGAGGCAACATCTGGAGCCTTTGGGGAGGGGCTTCCAGAGCGCCCTGAGGAGGTCGAGATCGAGAAGGAATACAAGCTGCAGGTTATTGATGTTTTTGGTCCGCCCAGCTACATCTTATATTCCTTTTGCTGCACTGACTTCTTTCTCAGGTACAGATACAGTTTACGTCCCGATGGTCGAATCAGATGAATTCACCACCTCCTGCCTGTTGGGCAGGGGTTGATTCCCTGTGCACCGTGGACGCCTACCTTGGCCGTTTCTGTCCGGGTCCTGGAACTATTCCGGGTTGCTCGCTTGCGTTGCCCGAATCTCGGGGTCCAGAACTGGGTGAAGACATTGACCAATCTCCAATGCCGTCCCTTCAAACCGTATCAAATGCAGCAGTTCACTATCTGCTTTGACCTCTACCTTGAGATCCTCCAAAACGTGGAAGGTCGCGTGAAGCATGCCCTGGGTCGAGACGCGCCGGATTGGCGACTCAAAAACTGTTGCCCATCCTGCACATATAAGCTGGAGGGGGAGGCGAAGTTGATTTTCGAGATGCTGGGGACTGGGGATGGCAATGACTCCCTCAAGCGTATTCTGAGGAAGGAGCAGGGTGCCTTCGATGACGATGGCGTTCCAAAGCGAGGAGGGACAGAGCGACCCGACCACGAACCGCCGACGCTGGAGGGGACTATTACCTGTCCCGGGAGAAGGTTGATAGGTGGTCGAAGGAAGTGCTAGCCCAGCAGGTCCAGATTCCGGTGTGTTGAGCTTTCATGGTTCCAGATCTGGTCTGACATATAGTTCAGAGAAGCGACGACCCAGAGGAGGATAACCTCTGCCAAGAGAGGTGGAAGAACATGTCAGAGGAAATCACGGAGCGAATGTGGGGCATCTTTGACGAGACGGGGATTTCCTCGCTCTGTGCCGCCATGGCTTCGTCCTCCTCATTGCTGACATGGTCAAGAGTGGAGAATTGTGAGTGGTGGAATTGGTGTAAGCCGTGGAAGTTGTGGACTGACTACACTTCTCAGGGAAAATACGGCCTTGCAATTGCCGACTCCCTCCTGGACGCCTTCGGCCCAGACTTCGGTTTTGGCTACGACATCGGCTGCGGGTTCGAGGAAACCATCAAGAACTCCCCGCTTGGACCGAAGGCCAAACGGCTGAACTTCAAGATGCTGGTCGGCTCCTTCCACGGCCATGCCCACAACCGGATGTGCCAACTCCGGTACCTTGCCACCTATGTCCTTGGTCTGGGGCTCGAGGACCTCGAGGGCTGCGAGCGGTACTTCTCCAGGTCCAATGCCTTGGCCCGGACCGTTCAATATGCCAGCGTCTTTCATCGTAAGCAGTCGATCACAACCTACCTAACTCATGTGGACAGCTTCGAGACGTACCCCAACTTGAGTAAGCTCTACAGCTGTCTTTACTTCCCCTCTTCTGATCCAGAATTCATAGGCAAGTTCCTGGTCGACAATTATAAGCAGGCACTCGACATCCTGGACACGGAGGAGGCGCTCACATTTGCCATGGATCAGGCAGGAATCAGTGGGGGGGATGAGTTTCGGAGGCGTCTGGAGGAGGAGAAGGCATATCTTCGGAGCTTGTCTAAGGAGCCGGAGGAGGAGACACAGCAGATGGAGTATTATCAGAGTCTCATGAATCTCCAGGCCCGCAAGTGAGTGGTTCCAGGTCCTTTTGCTCAGACTGCTGATTGATTTCCACCACTTCCACCTCGCTTCCTTTGACCCCGACCGCCACTGCAATTCCACCACTTCCACCGTATTTCCACCGCCACAATCCACCATTCCACCATTCCCATTGGATATTTCCCAGTCAGAAAGATATTCAACGATGTCTTTGCGGAGGGATCCACTGCAAACGGGACAGCAAAGAGGCATGCACGGGATAACTACGACAAGGCCCACGCCGCTGTCCAAGGGATGGAGCAGGTCCTGGAGATCGCCGTCCAGTGGACCCCAGAGACAGAGGCTTGGAAAACCGCGGCCTTGCTGGTTTCCACCAGGTGCTACCGGCTTTGTGTCAACAAGCTGGAGGAGCTGGTGCTCAAGCGGCTCTTTGAGCTCACCAAGATGAACATGTCCCAGACTGGTGCGTCTCACTTGATTATGTATTGTTCAATGACTGGCCTGAGAATGTTAAGGCTACACGCTTCGGAAGCACATTGCCAAGGCATTGCAAGTGCGGTCCAAGACCATTCGCGCAGCCCTGGGCCAATATAACGCAGCTGCCGCTGCCCTCACGCCCAAGCGCCGTTCACTGACATGGCCCGAGGTCATTGAATATGCGTTCCTATCGGATTTCGATATCCTCCGTGACCCCACCGGCAACGCAGACTTGCGGGAATGGGCGACTCCCGCTGCGAGGCAGCTGATGGATTCTTTCTTCAGGCTGGAGCGTGCAAAGGAGGAGATCCCACGCTCAACATTGAGATCAGACGCCTGGTCACCTACATCTGTGATGAGAAGGCCCTCCTTCTCCGGAAGGAGGCAGAGGTCAGGGAAACCGACCCCAACCTTGCCTACTTCATCGGGAAGTACCGCAATTGCCAGGGCCGCTCCGACGACAACCACATGGTCCGCCTCTGGGCAATGGCAAAGAAATTCGGCAGTCGGTTCACTGGAACACTCACCCCAGGCGTCAGACGGACGGAGGTCACGGAGCCAGTGGCAGAGGAGATGGACGTGGATTCGGCTGCGGAGGAAGCAGAGGACATTGCTGTTGCCATAGAGATTGCAAGGGGTCAGCAGTTGGAGAGGGAACCACCAGTTGAGGACGAGTGAGAGGACGCCGAGACGGACGATGATGATGAAGGTGAGGAGGCAGAGAGGGAGACCCTGGCGGAGATGACGGAGAGGGTTCTCACCATTGCCACGGACAAGGAGTAGATGCCCCAGAGCCTCACCTCCCTTTCCTTCCTGATCCTCGCTCCGCTGTCCCCTCTGCCCTAACACTTGTCATACACATTGTCCATGCATTGTATTCTGTTTCCCATGCTCCGCTTGGCGTTCCAAGCCCAATCTAGTTGTTTTGACTGCGAAAGTGTGGGTGGAAATGATGGAAGGGTTGCCAAGGTCAAGAAGAAAGTGAGACTTCTGCGGTAGTGCATGTGGAAACGGTGGAAATGGAGGCAATTCCATAAGTCCCACTGACTCTTGAAACGGGACCTGTGGAAATGGTGGAATTTTAAAGGATCACAAAGGTTTACTGACTCGCTAAACGGAGGACGTGGAAATGGTGGAATTTTAAGAGGGTCACAAAACTACTCTGACTCGCAAAACAGAATGGGTGGAAGCGGTGGAAATTTAAGAGAGTCACAAAACTGCTCTGACTCGCAAAGCCCGGGGGGTGGAAATGGTGGGAGTTAAGAGGGTCACAAACCAATACTGACTCTCCCAAAAACATCAGATGGAAACGGTGGAAGTAGGGAGAGTCACAAAATTACTGACTACTTTAACAAATCTGACTACTCCTTAAAAAGGCTTCAAAACCCTGTGGAAACAGTGTAAAAGGGCAAAATTTCCGCTGCTACGCGGAGGCACCTCTAAAACAGGTGGGAATGCTGGAAAAAGGGGTGGAATATGTGTAACTGTGGAAGGAGCGATCGCCACAAACTTGTGAGACTAGCATGTAAGTCTAGTCCCACAACTTTGTGGTGATCCGAGGCCTTTTCAGGTGGTTGGATGGAGGAAAATTGGAAAGCAGCCGTTTCCACGCACATAGAGGACTTCTCTGGTTTCCCAAACTGCTTAGGGACTGGTGATGGATCCCTGATACGCTTTGCGGACGAACCAGAGGAGGAAGGGCATCTCTACATGTCAAGAAAGAAATTCTTCGCTGTGGGGAAATATGTTCTTTTCTTCAGATATATCCTGATCTTTTGCAGACGAACATTCAGGCAATATGCGACCATGAGTGCCGTTTCACTTCCTGCGAACTAGGATGGGCAGGCGCTGTCACTGATGTCAAAAGTTCGGATCTCTGGCAGCGGCGCCATATGTACTTCCAAGGAGAAGAATAAATATTTGTGGATAAAGGTTCGTTACCTTCTTTGGATGGAACAAGATTTTCAACGGCATGTCTAGGATATCCGTCTACACCATGGACTGTTCGTCCATTCGACGAAAAAGAAATCAGAGCTGCGAGTGCAGCTGACCAGTCTCGCATGCGTGAATTCAATCAACGGCTGTCATCGGTTCGGATTACTATCGAACACTAATTTGGATTGCTCAAAGGCCGATTCCCCTGCCTACGAACAATGGGTCCGCATAAATCGATGCAAGAATTGTACAGAGTCATCGAGGCTTTGATAATCCTTCATAATATGGCCATCCAGTTCAAGGACAAGCCGGATGTCCTTTGGCAGCTCAGCGAAGACCCAAGTGATGGAGAAGATGAAATGGACGGCAATGTAGAACCGCTCGTCTAACAGGTTGTTGGTGATGCGCAGGTACCCGCTCGCGAGACGGATGATTGGTTGAAAGAACAGGGTCGCAAGAAGCGCCTCGAACTACTGGATGAATTGTTTTAAGCAATGGAATGTACAGTAGAATTATGTCGAAAGTATCTGTATATATGAACGAAATAGTGTAGAGTGTAGAGCATCAAGTAGCGAAGTACTAGGAAAATTAGGACTTGAGGAGAGCGAGTAGAATAGAATTAGCCGCATCTTTGACCTCAGAACTCACGCCGTCCATTGCGAAAACTGTTTTCGCCATATCTACCTTGGCCTTCTGCCGATCCAACTCGAATCGTCGTTCGTCAAGCTCTAGCTTCGCTTCGAAAGCTTTAGCCTTCTTCTCGTCTGTCACCATTTTGACCTTTAGATATTCTCCAATGTTACCGAAAGATTGTGTTGCCTGGGCACGGAACTTCGAAGCCGGCGTGTGCTTCGGCTCAGACACAACAGCGGCAGGGTCTTTGTCAGTGACCGGTTTGCTCTCGGCCTTCAGTGCGGGGTCCAGATTGTTGTCCGAGTCGTGGCCGAAGTCTTCAGCGTCGGACAAAGCTGCCGCAGAATTGCGGACGCAGACCAGAGTTGTAAGTGCTCGAAATGAACTCAAATAAACCCGGTACGATAAAACGTATGGGAATCCAAGAGCGACGGGACGCAGAGCACAGTGAGAATCAGCGCGGAATCGGCGCCGAAAAAAATAATGCAAACCCATGCCCCGGGCCTGAGTCGAACGGGCTTCTTCTGCATTGGAATCTCCCACGTCTTGCACAGCTTGCGCAGACGCGGACGGTCCACCACCGGGGCTCCAAAGTGTTGGAATGAATGCGAATAAACCCTGCTCCAAGTCACTCACCTAAACCCGCCTCGATACATATGCAACAGTAGGAGCATAAAAAAATTTTGTTCGAACTGTGATGCCCGGGCCTGAATTGAACAAGCTTCCTCTGCGTACCTGTACAGAGTTCGGCAGAGGCGGTGTCCGCTACCGGCGCTGTAGCTCGTTGGAATGAACGCGAATAGACCCCCTCGATAGGCAGGAGCAGGAAGATAAAAAGGACTCGCCCGGAATAGGTAGTGCCCCGGGCCCGAGTCGAACGGGCATCTCCTGCATCAAAGCTTTGATTCAGGATATCTAGTTTACACAGACGCGCACCATGCGCCACCGGGGCTGTAATTCGTTCGAATGAACTCGAATACAACTGACTCGATAAGCAAGGGTCCGTAGATAAAACATCCTTGGCGGAGCACCACGCATGACGCCGATTCAGATATGCACGTTGACCGCGACAAACGCGACGCACTCCTCCGCGCACATCGATCGCGATTCCCAAGCACCCACACACGAGTCGCCCGCAACCGAACGAGAACGAGGTAAGCAGGGTGTCCACAACGGGTGATTATAATTATAAATTCGATGCAATGCTTTTCTCCTTCCTCGGTCTCCTTCCTTCCTCGCTCCTCCCTTCCCCGTCGTTCCCGCCTCCCTCGTGCTCGCCCCCCATACTCCCTCCCGTGCTCGTTCGCGGGCGCGCTGCCGCGCTCGAATCCCTTTTGCGGGAGCGCGTCTACGCCGCCGCGGGAGCCGCAGCGGGAGCGGCGGCCGATTTGGTGGGGCAGTCGCGCAAGATGTGGCCCTGCGGGGGAGAGGCGTTAGGTTTGTGGGAGGGGAGGGGCAACGAAATGACGGGGATGTGCGGGAACGAGGGACGCGAGGGGAGACGTCGTTGCGGGGAAGGAGGACAGGGGAGCAGCACGCATGGCAAGGCGCGGAGCCGTGGAAGTGAGGGTGGAAGAAAGCGCGCACGGAGCGCAGATGGGGAAAAAAGGCAGAGGAGACTCGGAGCGCGGGGAAGAACGAAAAGGAAACGAAAAGAAGGGGAGGGAGGACATGGAGCGCAGCGAGGGGGAGACGCCGCGACGGGGGACGAAGGGAAGGGAGGGTAGGATTGGACGTGGGGATCAGAGCGCGGGACACAAACGAAAGACAGGAAAGGGGACAAAGAAGAGAGACGCACGGGCTGTCCACACGCGAAGCACTTGGGCGGCTGCGGGCACGCCGAGAGCCCGTGGCCCTCCTCGCCGCAGCGGAAGCTGCATTACAATTAATATTCCAGCGTCAGCGCCGGCCTAGCTCGAGAGCAGACAACGCACCACTTGATCGGCGCGGTCTTGAGCGCCTCGATGCGCGCGGGGTCGGGGTTGGGGCAGTGCTTGCGCTCGTGCCCCTCGACACCGCACGCGACGCAGATCGTCGGCTGCGTGCAGTCCTTCTTCTCGTGCCCCTCGCGGCGGCCTGCGCGTACGCGTGGTCAGTAGCGCGCTGTCATCTCATGCGACGGGGGGCAACGCACAGTTCAGGCTGTTGCCGTCAGCATTCGTGTAGAATCCGAGGCGAAGGGACACACCAAATACGGTACCGCGGGCCGCCGCCGCGGGTCGTGGGCGCCGCCGTGGAGAGGGCGCGCAACGAGAGCGAGAGCGACGGCGCGGCGCGGAAGGCGAGGCGCGGGGCGCGCAGGCGGAGGAGGGCGAGCATCGACGACATGGGGGAGTGAAAAAAACCGGTAACGGTAACGCGGGACTGTCACGCTGATGGGTGATGGCTATGTTCATGAGGATGCCGGTGGTGATCCGGCGCACGGACCCAGATGCGTCTCAACTTTCCGTTGCGGTTCTCGGCGCGGCATTGAGAGGTGATGAGCTGGGAGGGTATTTGAAGCTCCGACGCGAGGTGGCTCGCACCTGCATCCCGTGTGTGGCGTCGAATTGCGGCAGGCCGTCTGTTCGACTCAGACTCGGGGCATGCCAAATCCGACGTAACCAGGTTTTTTCCGCCGGGCGCTGTTTGTTATAGCACTCGCACGCGACGAAAGCTTGCTTGCCGCCCGCCACAAGCTTGGATGGATTTGTAATTTCCTGCTTTCGCATCCTCTCTCTGGAATATCAATTACAGCCCCGCACCAATTCTAACTCATCTCGCCCAGTTCAGCTCAGAGGACTTATCAACTCGATGGTGAACGCATCACATCCGCCGCCATTACATGCTATTTTGTGCGGATGGCGCCCGTTTGACCCGGGCCCGGGTTATTCTTTACTGGACGCTGATTATTCTTATTCTCTACGGATATCTCGTGCGCGACTGTGGATAGTGCTAAACCTATTTCGCTGGAGTCCCTAAAGCTTGCCCCACATCAACATGGACGAGGACGACATGATTTCCTGCTTCGATCTTCTCCCCATAATCTCTCTCTGAAATATCCATTCTACTCTTGTTCCTATTCCACTCCCACCGCTCCGGGTCTGATGTATACCCTCGAGCTTGTTGCAAGGGAATCAACAACTCGGTGGTGAAAGCATCACATCCGCCGCAATTAGCCCTGTGTCCCTCGCTATTATGCGGAAGTTGCCCGCTCGACCCGGGCCCGAGTTATTCTTCGGCTGTCCACAGCTTTTTCTGTCATGCTGTCCTAATATCTCGCGCGCGGCTTTGAAATTGAAATGAGCACGGCGAGCGCAAACTGATTTCTGTGGAATTAGTTTACGCCTGCGGCGATCGGGATATCTCGGACCCTTCAAACCACGCGGAAGCGCAAGGGACCTCACATAAGTCAAACACTCTGCCCAACGCCCCGACGCGCATCGGATCGCACTCGCACACCGTACGTCGACGACCTCCAGTCACCGTGGATGGATTGTCTGTTCGACTAAGACTCGGGTATAAATTCGACCGACGTACCCAGCGCTTTTCGTGGGCGACTAAAGCTTGCGCGCATCGAGGACTTAACGAGGACGATCTAGTAATTCCCTACTTTGATGTTCTCCGCATCCGCTCTCCCTGTAACATCAATTCATCCCTGACTCCCCAATTCCAGCTCGGCTCACACAGTTCAGCTCGAGCACTCAACAATTCGGTGCTGAAAGTACCACATCCGCCGCAATTGAGATGGTTAGCACCGATGTTGTGCGGAAGGCGCCCGTTCGATCCGGGCCCCCGAGTTATGTGTCCCTTACTTCTTTTGATTTGTCTTGCCGCACATCAAGAACCTGGACGAGTACGAGTTCATGATTTCCTCCTTTGAATTTGGATCTTCTCCCCATCATCTCTCGCTGTAAGATCAATTCCGTTCCCGCCTCACCAGTTCCACCTCATCTCATCCAGTCCATTCCGGGACAGTCAGCAACTCGGTGGTGAAAGCATCCCATCCGCTGCAACTTAAAGTTGTCCTTGACATAATGCGGAAGGCACCTGGGCCCGAGTTATGTAGTGTTGGATGTAATCTTCTTTTGGTTTGATATCCCGCGCGCGGCTGTGAATTGAGCACGGCGGGCTCTATTTCTCTGCTCGAAGTGCAGTGACGATGGGATCTGGTACAGTGCCGCATTGATCGCCTTGAATCACTTAACCCACTCGTAATCGCACGGCACTTGCACACCTGCAATACTACGACCAACCCCCCGGACGCGAATCGGCTCGCACCCGCACACCGTATCCACGGGCTCCAGTCAGCGGCGATTGTCTGTTCGACTCAGACTCGGGGCATACCATGGGCGGTCGTCAGTTCTTTTCTCGCACGGCGCGGGATTTTGTACAGCAGTGGGCTGCAGCGAGGCGAATTCCCGGCACGCTGCATCTGACGTGCTTTCAACTTGCGGCATTATTCGGCGGATGAAGTGTTCTCCGAATCATCTATCTTCGCAACGCCAGCCCCGTCTCCCCAATTCGGGCTGATCTCACGCAGTTTATATAAAAGCATTTTTCACAGAAAATTATGTACACCCTTGACTGAGGCTCGTTCTATGTGGTGCTGAACTCTGTGGTTGTGTTTCGTGCATGGATTCGTGCTTCGTAAATTCAGGTCCTGCTCATTTTCGTAAATCACATTTTCGTACATTGTACATTGTACAACCTGCTTTTACCCAGAACAAATTCCCGGCGGATCCTTCCGAGCCATCAACCACATCCCAAGTGATGGCCCATCATACCACACGGAAAACCATTAATCAAAACACTGGTATATCTCGGTTATATCCCAGGACTCCACCCTGGCCACTGTACCATTCCGACCGCAAAATTAGTCTCGCAGTGTAATAATTGAATAGAATGAATTAAAATATATCAGGACAAAGGATGCTTACATAAGAAAGAGCCGATGTCTGGTTGGTATGTGTCTTGGTATCGGCAGTGAATGCCTGGAGATTCTTCATGAGTGTGGGATTACTTAGAGGTTGGCTTGACCGGTCCGTTCCGTCACCTCTCGGGGATATCCCTGCTTTGGGAAAACCAGCACGACCTCGGTACTCGGCTAAAGTAAGCACGGGGAGCCACATTGGGATTAGGATGGTACGTATTGTGGAGCATGAACCAGAACAAGTACAGAGAGCAGGATCGGAGAGTACGAAGCATCAAGTACGATTTGATGCACGTGCATGGTTCACGCCGTACGAATTGTGGTGCTTGCAAGGTTCATGTTGTACACTTTAGCTCTGATTGAACGTCTAAGATTTGCGGTATAGCATGCACTGGCATGCACGTAATATTCAGTGATAAATACTGTCATAAGTTTAGCTTAGAGCATTCATCAACTCGATGGTGAATGCATCACATCCGCCGCAATTATTGTTTTCAGGGAACTCTGTTGTGCGGAAGTTGCCCGTTCGATCCGGGCCCGAGCTATACGTTCGATGTGTACACTTCTTTTGCTTTGATAGCCCGTGCACGACTGTGAATGGAGCACGGTGAGTGCTAACCCTGGTTCTGCTGAATTTAGTTGACGCCCGCGGCGATCGGGATATCTCGGACCTTTAAACCACGGTACTTGCACGGCTCAAGCACTCCGACTAGCGCCCAGACGCGAATTGGCTCGCGCCCGCACACCGCAGTCGAAATCGGCAAGTGCAGTCGGCGGGCCCGGGGGTCGTCTGTTCGACTCAGACTCGGGGCATTTCGCCGGCATTTCGACCCAACCTTTTTCCTGCGGTGTGCTCAATCAGAGCCCTCACTGCGCGCAAATCCAGCACTTGAAGCAGGACGATTTCGTAATTTCCTGCTTCAAATTTGGATCTTCTCTCTGGAATAGCAATTCAGCCCCCTCTCACCAATTCTCACGCATCTCACAGATCAGCTCAGAGCACTCAGCTCGGATGAAAATATCACATCCGCCGCATATTTGGGCGGAACAATGTTCCTTGTGCGAAAGTCGCCCGTTCGACCCAGGCCCGAGTTCTAAAGGAATGAGTAGGCCAAGCAGTGCCGACGTCTGAAGACGGTTGTTCTCAACTCAGTGCTCAGGGCGCGAACTTCAAACATTAATCGACGAAAGCACGACATAAACTGATGTCCCTCCTCGCAAACATTATCTCAGCGCTACTCTCGAGTCTCTCGTAGACGAGCGATGCAAGTGGTACAACACATGCATATGAAGAGTTTGTAAAAAGTGCGTACCTCGCTATATCAGTGTAGAGAGAAAAGGAGACATCGTCGACACACAATCTCCACTTGCGGGTGTGCCTTACCCATTCCAAGACATTATATTAAACCCTGAATCTATTTTAAACGAAAAAACAGTCATCGAACAGAGACGCTCTGAGCTACGGATTCGTTGAAGTGGAGGTAATCCAATATAAGCGTTACCATTCAAATGAGTGACATTGTGCGCACTGCGCAGTAGCACACATCCCCAATCAAGGACGACCGGGATATTTCAAGTTTGCGAGGGAGGTTCATATATGGGCTGGCGTTGCTATGGTGCCATTGAGGGTCACTGCGACCGGGTTCCCGGCTAATCCGTTCCCTCCGACTCGATCCCTCGTCGCCAGCCTTTCCCTGTGCTTTCAGTTCCTGCTTGACCGGCGCTTAACTGGGAATCTGGGCTGAATAATGCTGAACTCCCAATTATAGATGTGCGGTCCCTCTCTTCTTGCGTCCGGTCCACTCGATCTAACCGAAACCTATGCTGCAGTGCAGTCCAATAGTAGAATGATTCTACATAGAGCATAGTTAAATTACGGGGCGCAAGAATAGTAATAGCCGGAATATCACGGTACAATATATACTTTTACTTCGTTCACCCCACTGCATGGACTTCATCGTGGAAATTTGCGCTTCACTGCGTATCCTACGCACCTACATCCACCACCTCCATCCTAAGCCGCCGGCGCTTCGCTGGCGGACCCTCCCGAACCGCGGGAGGAGGAGGCCCCGGACAGGTCGTGAAGTGTTTCTCGTACGAATTGTCCCCCCTCTTCATCCCCTTCCTCGTTGGAAAGCTTCCTTCACAAGCACTGCACGAAAACCAGTACGCGTGGAGGTGGCAGCTCGCGATGTGCGCGCCCATCTTTTCCACCGCAATGGCTTTACACGCCTTTCCGACCGGCGGGATGACCTCGCCGTCGGGGGCCAGCGTGCCGCACACGCACTGGATCTTGGCGAACGGTGAGTCCGTCCGCCTGGCCTTCTCGATTTCCTTCATGGTGGGGAATCCATGGCACACTACGAGATGCGGCTGGAGATCGGCAGCATCGACCTTGTAGCTGTCACATTTTTTGACAATGCCTTGCTCCATCGTGAGAACCGGGCAGTCGTAGGATGTATATTGGTGGCTAGGAAGGGCGGCCTCCACGAGGGCAGCCACGTAAAGCTTTCGCGCCGCCGTTTGGGGACGTCCGTTCTCCAAAGCCGGAGCCCGACTAAAGATTGGCAATAAGCACAGTGCAGATCGACGAGAGCAGAGAACGCACACAAGATCCGCGGCAGGAGCAGCTCGTTTCTTGGACTTCTTTTCCTTCTTTGAGGTAGGGGGAGGTGGCACGATGCTTGCGAACGCGAGAGTGGCACTGAGCGCGTCTGGAGTGTCGGGGGGATTGCCCGTGTTCGTGGTATGAGCCGTTGAGGGCGCGTGTTGGAGTGCGCTGGAGAAGGGTGCGATGAGGATGGAACTACTGATCCAACACCGTTGGGGGATTGGCCAGGCACGCGTGCTGGGGCCGACCGGCTGCAGGTACAGGAATTGGAGTCAAACGCTGGTGCATAAACACGGGATCGACGTACACGGCTGGGGCTGCGACATTCCGGGTCTCAGGTCGTTGTGCCACGGAAAAAAACGATTGCTGAGTCGACCCGAGGAATCGCCGGACTTGGACGTCATTTTGGGTGCTGCTCCGAGTCGGTTGCCTGAAATGTCTCAGCGCGATCGACGTTAACAAGACCACAAGACTGACTGTGAATGGTTCGCTGTCAATCCAGGAATGGGGAGCCTAAGGGAGAACAGTTCGCGGTGGTCCCAGCTTAGACAACAAAGACATACCGTGTCGGGACACCGGGATAGTGCCCGTGCGCGGGCGGTCCTGCGATCTCTGTGGGTTGCGCACTGTCGGATCATAGTTATATGGTGGGCAAATATAAACGAGAAGTGGAAACGAACCCATAATATGTCACCCCATGTGCTTGGAACAAGACAGGGTGGCACATGAAGGTGGTCGACTGCACGTGCGGTACGCCGTCGAATCGCGTCTCGGGGAACATTTTCGTAGGGGTGAGGGCGCCACTCAGGGTGCTGGAGCGACCAGTCGTGGATCTCGTGTAAGGAGCAGCGTATGACTCGATCTGCGAAGGGACCGGATATGGCCTGCCCATCGCGTAGCGTCCAGAAACTCGCGGTTCAGCTAGTAACGCCTGTTGCAAGGGGACGTCGCGGTGAAGACCTGTAAGCGACATCCTTCCTGGTAGTCCCATCCCAGCGTACTGCATATTGCCCGATCCGCCCGTCGCCACAAACTGCGGATGAGGATTGCGGGGAGCGGACGGGCCAACTTCTGTAGGAGGCCAAACTGGGAACGGTGGCAAGGTCGGAGCGGAGGTGTGCTGGTATGAAACCTGCGCCACCGTCTGCGGATGGGTGTGCTGGGGCCGCCATCGGGGCCCCAACGGAGGAGGATCCGACATGGTCAAAGCGCGTCCAGCAGGTTTGGCCAGTGCGCTTTGGGAGTGTGATTCGCGGGGACCCTTCGTATTCCTGGACACCACTGCCACCTTCTCCGTAACCACGAACATCCCGTCCGGTCGCAGATGACCATTGAAATTCTCCAAAAGGCCGAGCGCACATTGGAGTCCTTCCACCGTCGCGGAGGGCGAGGAAGGTGCAAGTACTGGGGATTCCGGGGGAGTGAAAAGCGAGGCCTCGTCGCCCGCCGTGAAATTGGCCTGCATCGTCGCTTCAGCCACGGTTCCTGGTGAACTCCTGGTTGGTGGTAGGTGTCAAGGATGGAAACAGAACGCGACCAAGGTTCGCAAGCCACAGTTGATGGGAAAACGTAACCGCAATGTTCCGGAGTAAGGAAACAAAGGAAACTTAGCGACCAGTTAATTCTCCCACTCTCTTGCGTCGTATTTGAGAATCGAGAAAATGACAATAGTGTGGCGTCCGAGGGTCGATCCGTTGACCATCTTTGCCTTAGGGCTCGGACGACCTGGGGCATCGAAATCTTGATCAAGAAATCGGGAAGATTTTGGGGCTCGCAGAAGATCATTGCGAGTAATTGCCAATGTGCGCCCGGCCAAACTCTGTTCTCTGGCTTGGAACTGATATTTGCGTGTCACCCAACAGAAATACAGTGTTCCGCGGAAGATGCCTGGCCATCCAGTTGAGTCCATCGCAGTTGCGGGGATCACAAGGGGCCAACTTGGTGTTTCGAATTTTTCCGAACTTGAAATGTCGATATTGAAACGCAAGTATCCGAAATGGCAAGAAGATTTTGCTGAGAATCGATCTGACGATTAAATTTGTCGAGGTAAAGAAGGGGTTGAGAGTCGCCGCCACTGGATGCAAGGCTAGCCCTGGAGGTAAGATTGAGGATGGACGCGGCGTAAGAGAATCGATTCCACGTGTCGATTGTTGGCATCAAACTCGCTTCTTCGTCACCACATGGAGAAGCTACTACTTATAGGAAACTCGTTTTACCTCGGTCCGTGAGCTTGCTAGAAGTTCAAGCGACCGCAAAATAAAAGTGGGTCAATCATTTCACTCGAACCAAAACACCAGATAATATTCGAGAACAAGTCGCAATTCGACTAATCAATTTCGACCACGAGAGTAAGGTACGGGTCGCAGGACAGTAACTCGCCATAGGGAATATTCCGAACAGAGCCATTCTCTTATCGAGTGAGATGCCGGACAGCCCATCTCGGATCTTTGTAGAGTTTACGACATAGACATGATTGAAGCCATCTGCGTGCGAGCAAATAATCAGGTAATATGTGTTCACCGTATCAGCTGCAACTATGTACGCTGTTCCGTTGGCTCCGTATCCCAAACCCCTGCGGAGACCAGGATCGTCAACATCGGGCCTCACATTTGAGTTGAGAACAGAAAACATACAGTTCGATGTAACCGTCCCCAACACGAGACATTGTCTCCAGTCACGAAGCCGTAGTCGGTGATGAACGAAGAGGCGGCACAGAGCAAGTCCCCCGAAGAGCTTGCGTATACTATGCTGTCGTGGGAGAGCCAGGGAGGAGATTTGCCACAGCCCCCACCAGGTGGCGAGTAGGGATTGAGCTGGTCATTTCTCACGAGAACCCTGCCCTCTGCAAGGTCACTGTTGTGTCCGGGCTGCCCCAACGGATTGTGGTTCCGCGCGGATTTCTATTGGCAACGTCCTGAGGACATATGTCAGGGCCAGGGAGTAAATTTCCGATTCCTCGATTAGATCGTTATTGTTAATCGTTATTCAAATCTCTGTGACCACGAAGGATGGCCCACTTCAAACAGATGGCAAACAATGGGTAAAGGAATCCAGTGGTATGTCTGTTAAATCGGTCGCCCTGACATATAACAAACTTGTGAGATCGCCGGAGAGTTTCGGAAGGTCAGGCTCCGTGGACATCTTAAGGTTGACAGTCAGCTTGACCCCGCTTGCATACAGTTCTCACGGACCCTTTTAAGCTCCTACTCTTGTGTATCGAGCGGAGTTTATTTGAGTTAAGGTGAAGCAGTTGCAGCCTCGGTGGCGGGAGGTCCGCGTCTGCGCAGCCTGCGGAGGAGCACAATTGCGATGCAGAAGACACCTGTTCAATTCATGAGCTTTCGCTATCTCCTTTTTATCCCCCTGCTCCTTCATATTCCGGGGCATGGCATATCGCACATCCTCTTTTCATGTTCCTGATTTCGCATGTCGAGGGGGTTTATTTGAGCTCAGGTGAACGAACTACAGCCCCGGTAGCGGGAGATCGGCAGCTGCTATCTGACATGAGCACTAGCCTCACAGATGCGCAGGACTTGATATCATTTCGATACGTTGCGCGTCATGTTTGCATAACAGCATGGAATTCGTCTATGTATGTACACTCGGAGCCGTGGATAGACGAGCTGCGCCCGAGCGCGTCGCGCGAAGCAATACATCAGAGGGAAAGGGCGCAGCTCCGGTACGCCTATGAGAGCTAGACTCGTAACCAGTCTGCCTATAACTGGCAAAAATGTGGCAAGCACTTTGCCGTAGGCAGACTGGTACTATTTGGACCAAACAAAAGGCACGGGCGAGATTTTGATGCCGTCCGCCCTGGGCTCAATTTAATTCTATTACACAAAATGCAAAGAGATGGAAAGTGGCAATTTTTCCTTACCGAAATTCTGTCTCCTCAGAATTATCGGTAGGTATCTGAGCGGCCTGTACACAAGACTCAAAGTTGCATCGAAATTGATGGCAAGGCTCAGCCACCGTGATGCCGTGATCGGCACCGCCCAAAAAATTCAAACTCAGGCCCGTCTCAATTGACAGCTCCGAATGGTACCAGTCTGCCTACGGCAACAGTGCTCGCCACATTTGTTGCACTCCATAGGCAGACTGGTTACGAGTCTATATGAGAGCAACAGCGCGCACGCATATACAGCGTGTCAGACGCGCGTCGCGGCAAAACTCAGTTAGCATAAGTAGAAGAAAAACGGCGGGTAGCGCACCTTTCATCCTGCGTGAGCGCGCGTACCCCGCCGCTGCTTCGAAAATCGTGGCGCCAAGCGCAAATGCACAGATGCGGATAGTGGCCTCAGTGAAAGCTGCCACACGCGATTTCAGCGTCAGCGGCGGTCAGCTCGAGTGCACAGCCAACGCACGACGTGATCGGCGCGTTCTTGAGCGCCTCGATGCGCGTGTGGTCCGGGCTCGAGCAGTGCCTGCGTTCTTGCCCCTCGGCGCTGCACGCGACGCAGATCGGAGAGAGGACGCACCTTGGACGCACCAAATACGGTACCGCGGGACGCCGCTGCGGGTCGTGGGCGCCGCCGTGGCGAGCGCGTGCAGCGAGAGCGAGAGCGACGGTCAGAGGGGAGCTGTCACGGTGATGGGTGATGCGGATGCCGGTGGTGATCCGGCGTACGGACCACAGACGCCTTTCGGTCGCGTCTGTGCGCTGCATTGGGGGCATGTTATTGAGGATTGGGGAGGGAGATTGGAAGCCCCAAGGAGAGGTGGCTCGCACCTGGATCCCGTGTGTGGCGTCGAATCGCGGCAGGCCATCTGTTCGACTCAGACTCGGGGCATAGGGCTGCCGCCCGTTGCCGTCGCCGCGGGTCGACGGCACCCGTCGAACGGGTGCCGTGCCCGTTCCGTCAGCCATTTTAGGTCGCCCACGACGGCACGGCCACGGCACGGGTAGGACCCGTATTTACCCGTGGAAAAACGGCCGTCGCGGCCGTGTCGACGGGTCTCAACGGGTGCTAAAAATATAAATTAAATAGATCCGGATGCTTCCGTCTGCCTCTGCGAGCCATCTCTAGCCATCAACTTGGGGGTGATGGCCGTGGCACGGCCCGGCAAACTCGCACTTATGTACTTTTTTTTTTTCGGGCCTTAGCCAAGGTACGCACACAAATAATAAACTCATCTTGGTGGGAGGATACTCTGGCTGGCGCCGGTGCAATGTCACTGTGTGGTCGGGTGGTTGAGTAGACATCGGGAGGGGGAAAGATGTACAGAGTCGCGCGAGCAACATATATTTCTCACGGTGATTGATACCTGGTCGCACATCTCAATCGGGATCGGCACGGCAAACAGGCTGTACTTTTGAATCTATAGTGCCTTGAAAGCTCCCCTGATGCATAATTTCTAGTTTAGACCAGTTATTATACTCTCCTGGACTTTTTGAGAAGTATTTACACATGTTGCTAATTTACACAGGGTGCTTACAGCTAAACACCGGCCTCCCGCCATTGTAATGTTTGATTTTTGATTTTTGATTCAACCCTGCAATAGGCTGGTTCAGACTATGTTAGATGGTCTCAAGAGCCAGCGAAAAATATAACTGAGACTTTATATGTTTTCTACAATCTGTCTGTTGCACATGAGTCCGTAGATGTTCATACTCACTGTAGGGCTATCCGGTGAGCAAATGCATCGGCCATGGAGGAATCCCACTTTTAGATGCCTTCTACAATATATGATATTTCCGGAGGTGCTGTGGACATTTGAAATTTGGATTGTTTTTCGGGTCTTTGGCCAGTTTGCGAGCCACGGGGGATAGAAAATAATTCTGCCTCCTTAAAGGGCATTGGCTGGGTCCACGGGACTGAAAACTGTCAAAAGATCTGGGGTATTTAGTCCATAGGGAGCTCTGAATGAATATTAGACTCGAAATCAGTCAAAAAACCAACTGACTGTGCGATATTGTAGTCCTCGCACTTTGAGTTAACCTCAATTCAACTCCCCAAGTCATATCCCACCTTCATCCCTGAGTGGCATCCATTTTGGCGGACAGGTTTGGGAATTGAAGTACTGTAAATTCCAGCACTTGGTTCTACATCTAGCTCCGTCATAATGGTATTGGAACCATCAAAATTCATTCTGTAACTTCACATATGCCTTACATCCCCTGCTGCTTCTCAGTAATGACTTTTGGTGCGCATTCCGGCAGATACCGAGGCCGGTCCGAGTGATCCAGCCAATCGGAGTAGAGGTCCAATCCTTCCGATCTGGACCACTCCCCGACGCATTTACGAGATGGATACACGGTATATTTGTCGAGGCGTGTAGGCACTACAAAGCTGATGGGTTGCGGCCGGCGGGAAGCGGATAGTGGGAAGCTAAGCAAGATTGCGGGAGAGCATGTGGCACGACGGCGACGGCGATGGGACAGCGAGGCACTGCAAGTCATCTCGGGGGAGGGTGTTGATGAGATCGTGAACACCTTTGCAAACATCTTGCGCATCACGCACAACGGCCCCGTGGTCCCAAGGAAGCTAGGGGGTGCTGGATTTTTTATGGACATTATTAAGCAGGGCAGCAGCGACTTGATGCGGCGGGACAGCCAATGGGTTGATGGCGGGCTGATGGCACTGATCATGACATGCTGATAACCTTGTTATCTGTTATCTCTCACTGTCAAAGTCTTCGTTCTTTGGGTGGAGAACCCGGCAAGACCCCCTAATGATGGGGTGGAAGGCAATCCATTTCCCCCCTGATTTAAGGTGTATTATTGCGTGCAGCAGCGGGACAACTGATGGCTTTGATGGTGCTGATCACGGCGCGCTGATAAGTTCGTTATCAGCGGTTATCTCGCGCTATCATATATGATGGGCAAGTAACATCGCCGCTGTGTTTTAGTGCCCGGGCTGTGTATCTACAGTGCGGCGGCACAATATGGGAGAAATGGGACATTTGAGGCATTTGGGAGAAAGGCCAAACAGCGCCAAATCATCGGATGCCATCGGATGCACGGTTCGGCAAGATCCGGAAAACGGCATCCGCCGTAGGACCCCCTAATAATAGGGGGGAACATAACTTATTTTTCTCTCGATTTATGGTGCATTATTGCGGGCGGGAGCGCCGACTTACGCTGCAGCGCCAGGACAACTGATGGCTTCCACGCGCTGATAGCGTCGTTATCAACGGTTATCTGAGACCAATCACCCGTCCCTCGTGATTTTCGGTGTACTTATTATTCGAGACAGCGCGGAGCCCGCAGCGTGCGGCGGCAGCGGCGTTGATGGAATCAGGGCGCGCTTGGGAATCAAAATTTTTCTCATTAGAACCCTCGGAATGCATCGACTGTGGGGGACCTCACCCATCTGTCCCTATTTTTTCGTGATTTATGGTGTATTATTCGAGACAGCACGGAGCCCGCAGCAGCGGTGGCAGCAGCGTTGATGGAATCAGTGCGCGCCCTGATGGCGCCGCGCGCGCGATCTTGGGGGTGCATCGACTGTGGGGTGCTGTGACTACACGCCCTATTATTTTGGTGATTTTATGGTCACAGGGAGGGGGACGGCGAGCTCAGCGGCGCCAGGGGCGGCAGGGTTGATGCGGATGACGGCGCGGTGATGCAGCACCCGTTTGACGCGAAGTTGATGCCGCGATGCGCGCGGGCAGTGATGGCGACGACCGCCGTGATGGTGATGGTGATGGTGATGGACGGCATCACGAGTCACGACGAGCTCGAGCTCAAACTACACTGCCAACCAAATCACCCGTGGAATTCCACCGAATAGGGCGGAGGTGGAAAGGAGGTCCAGGTCCAGCGGATTTCCACCGGTCGGCAAAGTCCTGATTTCCAGCGATTTTTCAGCTGGAACGCGACATTCCGTGCTGTGGAAATCAAGTGCTGATTGCCGAGCCATCAGATATAATTTTGTTTCTTATTCAAGAGAGCAGGAATTCGGGGCGCTTCAAGGTAGGGTATTACTGGATTCAGTACCCTGGATAAGGTAGTCTCACCGGGGGCAAAAGCCAGCGCATGCGGAAACGACATGCCTCAAGCGCATGTCTTTCGCACTTGGTCGCGTCCTCGGATGAGTGATTGACAAAGGTGTCAATCACCTCTTTGGCACCTTTGTTTTTCGGGGCAAATTCAAAGGAAAAACAAAGGTGCCAAAGAGGTGATTGACACCTTTATCAATCATTGATCCGAGGACGCGACCAAGTGCGAACGACATGCGCTTGACGCATGTCGTTTCCACATGCGCTGGCTTTTGCCCCCGGTGTCTACGTCAGCAAAGAAGTAGAGGGAACGGCGACATTGCGCTGGTCATTTTCCTCAATGTTGATCGAGTTGATGAGATTACCGCCATATTGGGACCCCTTGTGTTTCATGGATGTGACAAGTGAAATAAGGGCATATCTGTTTAACGAAGCAAGGTCAAACAATTCCTTCCGCTTTTATTTGTGTATATATTAGTAACTAGTAACACAGAGTATTGAAGCTGTTTTAATAGTCAGTTGTAGGAGACTAAATGTGTCGAGGATGAACAAAGAAAGACACCAAACCGTCGGGAATCGAAAAATACGTAGCACCTGATTCGAACCGCAGCGAGCGCCAAAAATGATTACGTAAGACAACGTACAGCCACTAAGCAATCATAAAGAACGAAGGGAAAGTAGTGGCTGTCCTTTAAATTCGCTTCAACACAGCCACTAGGAAGACTAGCACTGCCACTTAATCTGTTACACGAATAGATCTGGGACACTTTTCGACTAGGTCTCCAAAACCTCATTTCGATTGATTATAAACGATTACATAAGTACTCGTAATCAATTAAGTGTTCCGCCAGCGACGATCACTTCGGTTAGATGGTGGGTCCATCAACCTTTTGGCCTTGCTCACCACTATACCTGTTAGTGCGCGCCGCTGGATATGCGCCATTTCGTACCCTAACACTCAGTCTGCTACCCTTTCTCTGCTATGTACTTCAGCCAATCTCAAGCTTGGCCTGTTCGCACCTCATGGCATCGTCACTTAGGGATCCCAACCGTACCGTATACGGTTACGGCCGTATAGTTACGGCCCGTAAACCTCGACCTTTTTCGGCTATACGGTACGGTTACGGTACGGGTTTCGGACCCGTATAACCCGTATACGGAAAGGTTGAACGCTGCCGGGTGAGGGCCAGTCACATCGGACATATTGGATTCGATGTTCTCTGACCTCTGTGTAGATATATTGAGTCTCCAATATAACTTGGAGGTCGTTCTCGCTGCGTTCAAGAAACCCGTAACCGTAACCGTATATACGGAGACCAGCCCAAGGCCTTTACGGTACGGTACGGTTTGACCCGTAACCGTAAGTATACGGTACGGTTGGGATCCCTATCGTCACTGTTCCTGGGATTGCAGCACATCAATTAAATTACTTGCTCACCTTGTGCACCCCACCTGGATTTTCATGCGCAGTTATCGGCTCATCTTAGCTACCTTGCTCCATGGCACTAACAGATTTTTCCTAATACTTTTTATGCTCAGGGACCCGCAAGAAAACTCTGGGGATGGCTGTTTTGCGCGATAGACCGTGTTATTCGGCTTAGAACTGCATATATTACCCATATCTACCTCCCAGTATCTTTTGAGGACCTGCGCAATCATGGGAGCGACCCGCTTGAACTCTCGGATGGCCTATCTGTATCAAAAAAGGAGATTGCCCATCAAGCTCACCTTGTGTATCGTACCTGGACCCTTGTGCACAAATATCATCTGCTTCCCTTAGCCCCTCGCCGCTCCCGTGCCGCAACGAAGTCTCATAATTTCCCTTACGCTTGGGGGTTTTTTTTACCCGCCGGGCGGCTATAAAGGGCTGCCTATGGGGGCAGAGCTCATTATCGTATCTTTTCCTCGAAATGACCGACCAGTGCGCCATCAACAGCGGCGGCAACCTTCTCGAAGCCTCCGCAATCAACTTTTACGAATCTGAATCCGACGATAAGCCTATTACGAGTGGTATCTGTTTTTCCTTTGATTTTATTCCACCCAATGCTGACCTGATTCCCAGATCAGCCTCAGCGGCGTCGTAGCACTCGCAAGAGAAACACGGACCGCTTCGCCGAGTCTCTTGCGGCCGAGCACGAGGACGAGGATGGGGAAGCTCCTGCCCCTCGTGTTCCCCGTGCTTGCGCAGCAGTCACCACTCGTGTTAAGTTTGTACCAGAGTCAATCAGTTAGGCGGAGGACGAGGATTTCGACGACGATGACCTCCCAGAGCTCCAGGATGTGTCTGACTCGGAGGACGATGCCTCTGACTCTGACGACGGCGAGGATGCAGTTGATAACGACGAAGCACGTCACGTCACCTTTTCCTTGCTGAAAACTATGAACTTATTTTATTTGGGCAGATTGCAGACCTTCTGGCGTCAAAGACAGTTCCTGCTCGCGGCGGGGCTGCTTCT
Organism: Mycena rosella; assembly: GCA_029378255.1. NCBI lineage: Eukaryota > Fungi > Basidiomycota > Agaricomycetes > Agaricales > Mycenaceae > Mycena > Mycena rosella. The sequence continues at coordinate 46,146 of JARKIE010000421.1, read as the reverse complement.
TCAAAGCCTCAAACACGCCAGAAGCCTGCCCCTACCAAGCGCAAGAAATCTGGCGAGTCCGCCAGTGCCCCAGCTCCCAAGACTAGTCGGGTCACGATCGAGGAAGTAGAAGACGAGGGAGAGTCTCAGTCTCCAAAGGCGACTACGGTACGTTATCTCTCTCATTTTGCTTCGGAATCGTTCAATCAAGTATTTTCAGGTCAAAAATCCGATCCATCTCTTCTACGACCCCGTACCTAAGAACTCTGAGGGAGACACGGGCAAGGCCGGCGACAAGCATTACAAGTGCCGCCACGGAAACCGTAAAATTATTACCATCACAAAGCTCATGCACCACAACGTCGGAAGTACGGCTATATTCCCATTCCCATTCCCATTCCTCGCGTGTGTACTAATGAGTCTTCTCAGAGTTGACGACACACCTCAAGAATGATTTCCCCATCATGTATCGCCTCTTCCTTGCCCTCTATACTCGCAAGGACCAGCCTCCGACTCAAGGCGAAATTGATCTCGCCCGCGGCAATGTTCCGGCCGATGGCGAAGCTGCGAAAGCTTATTTGGGGAAAGTGGAGAATGCGGCATCGAGCATCCTGAAGAGTCTCGAGCGCCAGGCGAAAAAGGCTCAGGTATGGCTTTACTTCATTTATTTCCCATCTTTCTTACGTGTTTGGTCCAAACCTCGCAGGGCGACTTTGATCAAGAAATCTTCAATAACCTCCTCGCCGAATGGATAGTGGCTTGTGATCAACCGTTCGACGCGGTGGAGAAGCCAGAGTTCATTCGTCTCATGGAGTACACGCACCACGGGTCAACACTCAACTTCAAGATTCCTGGGCGTACCGTGATTCGTTCCCGCATCATGAAAATGGGGGAGGATACCATCGAGGGAACGAGAAAAATGTTTGAGGTGCAATTTTCCATATGCCAGTGCTCACACAGATCTAACACGATTTTAGGAGCTCGACTCAAAGGTCAGCCTGTCTCTGGATGCATGGACTTCCAGCAACCAGCACCCGTTCCTCGCGATCGTTGCTCATTACGTGACCAACGACGGTAAATTAGGTGTGTTTCTCACAGTTTTGTCTCCTGTATGCTGCACGGTTCTCATTCGGTTTCAGAGGACCTGCTCATTGATTTTCGTGACCTCGTTGGAGAGCATTCCGGCGAGAACATGGCGGAAGAAGTTTGGAACTGCATCGAGAAGTACGGGCTGGAAGGACGGGTAGAAAACATTGATTCTGAAGATGACATGCCCGAACTCATTCCTGCCTAGATTTTATCGTTTGTAATGGACAACGCGTCTAATAAAGACACCTTGATGGACACTATTGCCATTAAGTGCGCCGCGGCAGATATCGACTTTGATGCCACTGAGGCGCGCATTCGGTGCATGCCTCATACGGCACACTTGGCGGCAATTAAGGTCGTGTAATTTTTTACTTGTAACTTCTTGCATATCCAATTCAACTCGCTACTCAGCTCCTCGAGGCTATCGGGGCCATATCTAAGTCTACTCGCAAGATGGCAGAGGGACGGTTGGCGGTATATCAAGATGCCATGACTGCCCCACTGGCTCGAGAGGAAGACGACGATGCGGAGGTTGATGAGGCGGAGGAGGAAGGCAATGAGGATTCTGATTCGCAGGGACGGGTTCAAAAGCTGCGCTCCGTCGAGAAAGTTCGGATCATTTTACTTCCCTTCATTTTACATTTGCTCATTTACCATATAGCTTCGCAAGATCATTCGTTCTATTCGCGGCAGTCCTCAGCGTCGCCAGGAATGGATCCAAGAAGTCAAGGTCTCGCCCGACTTTCTCAAGGGCAAGCTCGGCAAGCAACCTCTGATGCCAGTCTTGGATGTGAAGACTCGGTGGTCCTCAACTCACCAGATGCTTCGTACGAGTACCTCACATTTACGTGTGTAACTATATCAACGTTTGTACTCCTTAGGTCGTGCAATCGATCATCGCAAGATTATCGACGACTTCGTCGGAAAGCATCGCGATCTCCATCACTTGGATCTTACCGAGAGCGACTGGGACGCCATCATCCTTCTCACCGGCTGGTTGAAGTCATTCCGCACCGTGACCACCCTCATGTCCACCACAAAGCGCCCCATGTTGTCGTACACCCACGCCATTTTCCGCGGCCTCCAGGAGGATTTACGTACCAGCCTGAAGGCACTCCCGTTCTCGACGCCGTCTGTCCTTCGGAATGGTCTTATCGAAGCGCACAGAAAGCTCAGTGATTATTACTACAAAGTGGACCAATCTCCGTACTATACGTGGGCAGCGCGTGAGTTTTACATCTTGATTCGTGTCTAGCCTTGACTATAATGTTCTTTGTGAAGTTCTCGATCCGCGCATTTCATACGACGGGCTTGAGTCCGATTTTTATTACGATGACGAGCTCCTCGCCCAGTTGGATGTGTCCAAGGCTGCACTTGATGATCATTTCAAGTCGCACTACGCTGCCCGCAAGCACAACATCGTTCCGGTTGCCCCCCCAGTTGCATCTTCCTCCTCGCTTCAACTTGGCTCACCTCAGAAGGATTTCACGGCTAGATATCGAGTCCAGAGGCGCGTCGTTCTGGACGAACTGAAGGAGTACTACAGCCTCACGCGCGAAGACTTCACCCTCTGTGATCCTGTTATGTGGTGGGTTGCGCGCAAGGCACAATTCCCTAATTTGTTCTGCCTCGCTCGCGATATCCTCACAATTCCTGGTGTGTCCGTAAATTCAATATCCACTCCTAGCCTAATTATTCCCAGGGTCTGCTGTTGCGGTCGAGCACATTTTTTCTGGCGGCCGTGACACGATCTCGCTGCGACGCGCCAGTCTTAAACCCGAGACCATCAGAATATTGATGTTGGTTAAACAGCGTCTACGCCTCACTCGTAACGCGGTGCAGGAGATCTTGGGGTAGCCGTGGAGGTAGCCACAGGTTCAAAGTAGCTGTTCGTATACTCTAAATGCATTTTTGTGGGCCGTTAATAGCCGTGATACCGCTAACGGCCGTGCCGTCGACTGTGCCGTCCCGTCAGACATCTGGAAGTGGTCTCAACGGGCCGTGCCCGTCGGAGACCCGTTGAATCGACGGCCGTTGCCGTCACGGGCACGGGTGGCAGCCCTACCGGGGCATATGCTCGTGACCGATGCCTGTTTCTAGGGCCTTTAGTCTGTTAATCCGCGGCGGGCAAGTAGCGTAAAATTACATGTACGACGGGTGTTTTTCTCTCTTCTTTTGCTCTCGACGGAGGCAATGTTGTGCCTTCAAGTTGTGTTTCGGGGGAATTGACTGCGCGGCACGGTTTTCGAGGACGTATCCCACTAAAGTAATATCGCACGCAAGTGATATTATTGTCGTGCACGCATCAGACACTCATGTACATACTCAACGATGCGCAATAACGCCCAATCAAGCCCCGAACGCGAATCGGTTCGCCCCCTCCGTCCACTACGATTCTCTTCATGATGACGGTCAGCAGGACTCGCTTGTTCGACTCTGCTGGAGAATGCGATTGGCTCATTTTTTATTTGATTCCAGGACAGGGGGAAGGCCTTTTGTCTTTTCATCCGGGCGCGCAATATAATGCGAATAAGTGAGGTACATGGGTATTGAGTTTTGAGTTTTGAACATGGATTACGCACGATGGACGCGGGTGTTTTCGGACGGATTTTACCACTTTGCAATGTCCATTGTAGCCGGCACGCCGCAATCTCTGCGCCGCGCGACTTGGACGGGGAAGATCTCGCAATTTCCTGCTTTAAATTTGGATCTTCTCCCCATTGTCTTCCCTTGTAACCTCGATTTCTCCCGCCCCACCAGTTCTACCTCATCTCACCCAGTTCAGCTCGGCGTCTTCAGCAACTCGGCGGTGAAAGTATCACATCCGCCACAATTGGCAAGTTGAGAATTGGATATTATGCGGAAGTCGCCCGTTCGACCCGGGCCCGAGTAATGCAGTGTTGAGGGTATAGACTTCTTTTGGTGTGATATCCCGTGCGCGGCTGCGAAGTTTGAATTGAACACGGTGAGTACTACTCGCTCACTTTCCGCCTCAACGTGACTTCCGAAACGGGCGATTTTGATCGCGGCAAGTCGCGGCAATCAATGCCGGCAAACTTCGGCAGCGAGCCATCTGAGCAAAGTCATTCATTATGTTCAATGTACGAATATATGGACTCGATGGCTGAGCCTTGGCTGCTACATAGAGTCTGTAGTAAGTAGAAGAGTTCACACAATAAAAATTTACTACTGTATTTTTTCATTCAATTCGACCGTCATGCGTCACCCCCCTTGGTCGATGGCAAACATTGGTATTTTGTCACGCATCACCCACCCTCTGGTCGAACACATTTTGTGTCACGCGGCCCTCAAAATTCCCCAAAATTGCGTCTGCGATGCGCAAAATCGAAAATTTTCGTTTCCGGTGGTCAAAATTTTTGCATGTGTCACGCAAAATTTCGGCCGCGGTCGAATGGTCGAATCGGTAATTTGAGTCACGCGTCACCCCCCTGGTCGGATTGAATGAAAAAATACAGTAGTTGCCCCTGCCATTCCTCGAGGACATCTCAAGTCTTGTGGCGCTCCCTACTGCGTGTCGTGGGAGCACTGAACAGGAGGGCCAAAAGACTCAGGGACCGACAAAAATAGGTATGCAGCCCGGTTCGAACTCTCTCACCCGTTCAAAGCAAGAGCTACCAAAATGCGTGCATAACCAGTACACTAAACGTTCATTACAGGGTCTCATCGCGGGTTGATGGCCGTCTGGTTGCGGTGATCAAAATCGCCTTATTGGGATGCCACGTTGAGGCGGCAGTACTTGCTCCCGACTCCCGACTCCCACCTGCCCGCGAACTATGTACATTCGGATATCCGTTACGGCATCCTTGGGCCGCCTTTCTGCCCGTTCTGAACCAATCTTTGCGCCTACTTCTGAGTTGCTTCTGGTTCGCTGTGATCTGAACCCGCGGTCATCAGCTCCACCGGTGCCTCTGGAACTGCCTCGGCGAAGGCGGTACCGCTGTAGTCGGAAGCACTCATCTAAGCCATCCATTCTTCCCTTCATACACCTCGATCGCGAGCAAATGCGGAAGTGTGCGAGGCCAGCGCTGCACACTCAGTTGTGCGTGAGTTGCTGTGAAACTTTGCTTCAAGAGCAACAGATCGGTCCCGAACGACGCCCTCTCGCAGTTAGCCATAGAACGGAGCATCTGCAGATGGCGTCATGCGCCTGCCGAAGTTGATGAATGACGTGGTCGATGCTGTGTTCCCTGCTCCCTGGTGGCTTCACGAAGGCCCACGAAGGCCGTCCTTCCATGCAATGTGACGTCGCCGCCTCTCCGGCATCACCGAAATGTTAACAGCACGGGCAAACCAGGCCGCCTGACCGCGCTTGGTGAGAGAGTGGCGGAGTATATAAGGGACGTTGGGTGGTGCATGGAAGGGGCAACCTGGTCAACACACCTCTCATCAGTCCATCATTACCGCCATGTTTGCTCAAGCTGCCTCCTTTCTCACTGTCCTCGTCGCCTCGGCTACCGCCCTGTATGTTGTCATCCACACACATTCATCGAATCACCTCTGACAGCTGCTCCAGCACTACAGTCTCCGTCTTCAACAACTGTACACAGCAGGTCGACCCCGCCTTCACCCCGCAAGTGCTCCTCGGCGGCGTCCCGACCGGCGGCTTCCCGCTTGCCGCACATCTCACGCAGGTTGTTACCTTCCCGGCAAACTACTCTGGACGCGCGTGGGGCCGTACAGGGTGCGACGCGCAGGGTGTATGCGCGACGGGCCAGTGCTTCACCGGTGGCGAGAACTGCACCAGTCCCGCGCCAGCTGGCCCAACGCTGGCGCAGTTCACGATTAACGGATTTTCGTCGCTTGACTTTTTCAACCCGACGAGCGGCGAGGGGTTCAACCTCCCGGTCACTATCAAGCCTGGTTCGGGCTGTGAGTTCATCTTTACATTGGTAATTTTGATGCGTCATATTGACCTTGCCTGTCATGTAGGTTCGACTACGCCGGTCAGTTGCACCGCCGCGAACAATGTCGGCCCTGGTTGTGGTGCGACCTCGACCTGCCCTACTGGCGTTGGATATACCATTCAGTTCTGCTGAGTGTATCGCTCGCCAGGACATGAGCGTTATAGCTATGGTCTCCTCCGATTAACCCATATACACGGACTTGTAATCATAGACTTCCAACATGTTGTACTACAGTTTCACTTCATTCTTGTACTCGCTTACTGTGCATTTCAAGCCCTGTTTGATTTCACTATCGAAGATGTGATTGCACACGGTCAGAGGTACTGTAATATCATCATCTCGATCTGGTCGGAGAAAGCATAGTTTGAATTAATTTGAACTTCATGTTACACGAATTTCCGTCTTTAACCGCAATCTGCCTCGGGTATCCTCGACAAGTTTTTTACGGAGCTATCTCTACGTTTGGCGTCCGACTACATCGGGCTCAGCATGCTAGAGTATGCTATCCATAAATCTCTCGGCGCGGCGAAAACGCTTCCGAACATCCTGCTGATCTGAATCTCAGCCTCTCGGCCAAGGAACTCGACAACCTTTTCCGTTTTTTAACGTTTATACACGGTTTAAACCGCTTACGTTTACGTTTTTTGCGCCAGCGGGCCCAAACGGTTTACAAACCGTTTGTACAAGGTTTAAACGGCTGGAGCAAAAGAGACAGCTCACAGATCTTCTTTCAGTCAAAATCTAAGCAAACCTGGCAAGAAGAATGATTCTGAAGGGTCTTTTGAATATCTCCCAGATACGCCAAAGTGTCAACCGTGCAGCGTTCAATTGGTGCGATGCATTCTGATTATGGTTACGAGTACTTATGTAATCGTTTATAATCAATCGACATGAGCTTTTGGAGACCTAGCTGAAAAGTGTCCCAAATCTATTCGTGTAACGAAATTAGTGGCAGTGCTATTGAATATAGTGGCTGTGTTGAACACTTTTTAGTGGCTGTCCTTAAGATTCACTTCATTTATTGTGGCTGTATAGTGGCTGTGTCCAAGTTACGTAACGAGAGTGTCGTGCACCGCGCAGGTTCGATCCCGTTGTCGGTCGTTTTTCGTTTTCTCCCATGTTAGCCCATTTCCTTTCCTCTGTGTTCTCATTCCTCTGACAAGTGGGGTTGACTGATACCGTTCCTCACGCACTCTGCTTCGACCTGTGCATGCTCACCTTGAGGGATAGATCCATGTATGAGTTTGGCAGCTTACACTATGTTTCAACACATATAGGGAAACCGGGAGTGAATGAAATTATCAGGTTGTTATATTCATTCACTATTCAGATATAGTCATACCATGTGGCCTGTTCTAATTCACAGGATTCATCACTAAAATCACTGCTCTCAACCCTTTCCCCATCCCTAAGCTAGTGGACAAAGGCAAGATGTTTAGTCCTGCTTTCCGCACGTATAATCACTTCTTCTTCTTGCAGGGATATCAACATATAGCCAGAGGCAAATCGGCATGAAAACCGAAGGCCTAGTAGATCCATAGTGTGGAAATCGCAAGATAGACAACATCCGAAGTCTATGAATGGAACACGCGGTTTCGTCGAAAATGAAGCGACGGAGGAGTGGTTGGCAACGCAACAGTTCGAGATCTCGAAGGTCGGATGTAACCACATACACTGCACTAATATCTGCCTCTTTGATATGGCCGTGAACCCTCAGATCCATCCTCAACATGTTGTGAAGCAGTTCCATGCACTCATCCGCGAAAATGATGATAGACTGCGGCATAGTGGAGTCCAGCTGTACTTCTGTCAAATGTGGAACCACAAGTAGGCCACACAATTGCGGCAGTGACAAGTTGTCGAATACCACAAACAGCCGCTTTAATAGAGGAAGTGTTATCGATCCTAGGAAACGGGGTTCGAATGTGAATCGGAGCTAATACAGGTCGGCCATAGGGGCCCTGTTGTCAGGCACATCCCTTTATATCTATCATAATGATTGATCATGATCAGGACGGCCCTTGAAGTCGCACCAGTGAAGATTGAAACCCGTAAGACGATCCGGTTTAAAGTCCAGCATCAACCGGTGCGCTGGTGTGCACCATTACGATGAAAGTTTTGTATATTTTCTGGATGGCACATCCCCTGGCCCATGAGAAGTTGAAGGAGTTGAAAGTTAAACAGGGTGGTATATCGGCACGCCGCTTGCCGGGACAAATATATTTAAGGCCCCTAAACTTCTAAAGTAGAGCCGCTTTCACCTCTCCTTGACACCACCACTCACTTAGGAGATGGAACGCGATTGCGAATCGACAGGCGATCCGCGGCACGGTGAGTATCCAGTAAGATCAGGAGCTTTAATTACAACATAGCACAGCGACCGCAAGTGTACTGGGAATCACTATGTCGTGTACACCCCCTGAATCAAGATATATCGGCGTAGGTGGCACTCAATTGAAATCATTTAGGGCGCAGTTGCTCTACCAACTATCAGGGGCTGCTGAACATGGAAATTGTACCCCTGCGGGGGCCAATTAATTAGGAATGAAAAGTACGCAGCTGATGGTCCAAAGACTGGGCAACGATTATTAAGGGTGGGCCCAAGGTGTTTTGAGCGTAATTTCTGAAACAACTGCAACAGGCTGCTTGGCTAACCCTACATCTAAGTTTGTTAGACTAACACCAGGGGCAAAAGCCAGCGCATGCGGAAACGACATGCGTCAAGCGCATGTCTTTCGCACTGGGTCGCGTCCTCGGATCAGTGATTGATAAAGGTGTCAATCACCTCTTTGGCACCTTTGTTTTTCCTTTGACTTTGCCCTGAAAAACAAAGGTGCCAAAGAGGTGATTGACACCTTTATCAATCACTGATCCGGAGACGCGACCAAGTGCGAACGACATGCGCTTGACGCATGTCGTTTCCGCATGCGCTTGACGCATGTCGTTTCCGCATGCGCTGGCTTTCGCCCCCGGTGTAAATCAATGAAATACAACATTGGCCGTCAACCCACACTGGCCGTAGAATCATTGTACCAGGCCAAGAGTATACCAGATTGGGACACAGCGACGGCGACAACCAGAGGAAGCGGAAGCCACGGAGTTTAAGAGAACATTGAAGCAGCGAGCGAATGTATGGGTTAGGACGATTTGACAGCGACAGCTGGCACAGTCCATGAACCTAGTAACGGACTTGAGGGGACAGAAGATAGCAGGGAAATAAATAAATGGGAAATAGATCAGAAGAAAGTGGCAGACATAATCCCAGGCGAAGTGGGGAGACCTGCAGTGTCTTTATACTCGGCGCGGGTGTACGTGGACCGCAGTTCAATAAATTGTTGGTCTGCAGCACAGTGGGAAGGCTTGTATCAGTGAGCAGTGTCTGAACTGCGGACCAAGAGCTGTCGAACCATGGGACGTACCTCTTCATCTCGAGGTTCTGTATCGGAATGCAAATGCACCGCTTGCAGTCCGGGATACGTGTGAACCAAATGCGAATTCACCCGCGGAAGCAGCGGAAATAACGGGCACTGCGTGAATGTTGGATTGTATGGGGATCAGTGTGAGCTTTGGAAAGGTCATTTGACATCAACCTTGTAGGACGAGGAGAGAGTGAAGAGGAAGGAGGTAACTCATATGGGATAAAAGCCACAACATGTACCAACAAATGAGGAGCACCTCGTTAAAGAATGGTTAATGAAGGCAAAGATATTTAGTTGCGGGTTCCTTGGCAAACACGGATAAAAAAAACTACATAAGTACGAGTTTGCCGGGCCGTGCCACGGCCATTACCCCCAAGTCACAACATTTTCAGAGTTGGTGATTTTTGGACACATATCGAAAATCTTGAAGTGATTTCCGTCTGTCAAACATGTGGTGTCCCTGAAAACCTAGAGCACATAGCAATGGAGTGTGATGCCTCTGGTGCCAAATTAATTTGGGGACTGACCAAGAAACTCTGGGCTATGAAATACCCCATGTGGCCTCGGCTCAGCTGGGGCAGTTGTAACCTTGTTAAATTCAAACACCCAAACAGGAAAATTGTACCTGCAATGGGAAGATTATTCGCCATTCTGGTATCGACGGCCTGGCACACGATCTGGAACATTCGGAATGACAAGGTTTTGAAGAATCCATGCCCCAACATGACAGATTCTGAGATTCATAATAGATGGCTGAAATCTGTTAATTCCGCACTGGGACGAGATCAAATCCTCACCAATAAACTGAAATTTGGTGACCTTGCACTGAATAAGGATCTTGTCCTAAGAACATGGAGTGGTGTACTAATGAATGAAGACTCGCTGCTGGATGACTGGACATATATAGTGGGGTGTTTTAGTGGGTATACAGCTGTTGAGATTGAATGATTCAAGAAATGAGGTAGGATAACTTTACGAAGGCTGGAGTCCCACACTATGGTACTTGTGCGTAATGGTGTTTCCTCCCTGGACAACCTCCCCGGCATTATATAGAATTTCCAGTAGACCCAGCAGATGACTTTGGAATGCTTCTGCAGACCGAAACTCATTATCTCAAATGCTCCAAAAAAAAAAAAAAGAGATCTCGTCGTAGCACAGAGATTAGCACCGCATTTGCGAGATAGGTTCGAGGGGTCGAGGCTTGGATAAGTTCATTACGCTCCTTAGAAGGTGTTTGGTGTTGGAATAATTCAGCAAGCCGATGCACTGAAACCATTCAATGGTTAGCATGGAGATGCACAGCAATGCACAGCCTGGAGATGTTGTGTTGAAACAACTACGTGTTCAGCTGGTCTGAAACACATTTTTCACTGTGTTCATTGTTTTATGTCCATTGTTCTATTTACATTGTTCTTGACGTATAAAAGGCCTCTTGATATCTCGAATAAATCACTTTCTTAATTCTCCTCACTCTTTTGGATTCTACATTCTCAAATTTGGCTATTACGATTGAAAGTACCTGTAGCAATGTAGGGATCCAGCATGGAGGTAAAAAAGAATTTCAGGGCCGCACTGCAGCTGATCCTGTCGAACTGGTCTTGACACGCGTCCTTCAGCCATTTCGTGCATCGCGGGAGTTGTATAACCACATCTGGGTCAGTTCTCGTTCTTTAAGGTATCCACAGAGGGACGTACCCGTTCTTGCATGTCGATGCACGTTCTGCGCTCAAAGGAATTGAGAAATAAACAAGAGGCATCGAATTCCCGCACGTACCCAATATCTTGAACCGGAAAGATTGACACTGGGCTGCACTGCACATCGACCCTGGAAGTGCGAGTGAGTCGATTCACGGAATTCCCTGGGTCTTACCAGGCGGGAACCATGCTCGGTACATCGGTCAGTCCATTTCCTGGGGGAATTTTAGCACGAATGACAACCATTGCGAACGAAGACATACCAATCATTACGGAGGAGATGTTGATTGGCGCGAAGCCCGCGGCTACGAGGCGCGGGTTATTGTCGTACACCGTAGAGGCAAATCCGGGGAGGTATCGTCCTTGAGATTCGTTTAAAGGGATAAAATCAGGGCAGCTGGTAGACACACCGCATAGGATTCGCCGGCCATGTGGAACCCACGCCCTTGGAATTTGCTGAAGTGAGCGAAGAATATTGCCACGAATGCGGCCACATCCGCGGCAGTCTCTTCGGTCGTGCTCTACGATATTACATTAACCACTGGAAAATCAATTGGGCAGAAGAGGCGCGACACGCACCATTGTCTCGTTGAAGTCCGCATACGAGAACCCCACCCCGATGGGCTGGTCTATGAGGATTGCGTCGGAGTTCAAAGATTCGGGGTGGAATACTGGTCCGCGATCTGCATCTACCACTCTGCACGGGCCTACGAAGATTGATTACGTCGATCGAATGATATCCGGGGGATAGATAACTGAACGGGATGAGCTGGCAGTACCTACCTAGCTGCAGAAGTAAGCCGATTCCAGACGAACAGCGCGGGCCTCATCCGTGGTCAATAACTCTGCGGGAAGAGATTAATGCAGGAATACCTCCGGTGGTCCCAAAGATCACATTATAGACGTCTGGGTTGCCTCTGCTTTCGAAGAAGTAGAAGAAAAGGTGGCGCACACCGACGTCGATGTACCCCGTGTACGCGCTGGCTCCATGTGAGTGATTCCTTCTGATTACCCGCCGTGATTGTGGCGCACCTCAGTCCCGTCGCAGAAAGTACTCTGCTTTATGCGGACACCGTGGTTCTGGAATAGAGGATGTGTTAGGGGGTTGAACGCGGCGTTGGAGAGAACATCGAGCGTCCCGACGGGCGCAAATACGCCGACACCAGTGGCCGCCTGCTACAGCCAAGCCCCCAGAAATAGGACAGAGAAAGCTGAAGCTCGGAGTGGATATCAGGGCATGAGGGTCTTGCTAGTCTGGGATGGTATCCGAAACTCAGTGCTTATAACTGGCGGACACGACGAGTTTGCGGAGATCGTGGGATGGGAGTGCGGAGATCCGAGCTGACTGTTCGAAGTGGTATAGATCGTGAGGGCTCCGGCTCTCCATGTATTTGGAATGTAGCCGGCAACAGATCAACGGATCGCAGAGCTGGCAAGTGAATCGGAGTCGGGTCGGCCACTGCGCTGCGACAGGAATTCCGAATCCACCCCAGCCCTCCAGTCCAGACCGAGGTGCCCGCGAGGATCATCAGTGTATATATCAATGACCCCCTTCGTAATCAATGTCAAAACTCAGCGGGTTGAGACCAGATTGTGAGCCTGGATCGTGGTAGAGGAGAGAAGGAAACGATCGGGTTAGATCGGGCGTTATCGGATCGAACTTTCGGCCATCAAATTGATACGCGATGGGTCCTGTCACCTCACACCAGGGGCAACCAAGGGGCAACACATGTGACACTGCGGGGGAATTCAAGGCGGATGTTATCATATGCGGAGCTTGCCCGTTCGACCGGGGTCTGATTTATGTGAGGTTTTCTGCTTGATGCTGTTGATTTAATTCGAACTCGTCTCTCCCAGTTCAGCTCAGCTGCAGCTCAGAGTGTTTATCAACTCGGTGGTGAAGCCATCACGTCTGCTGCAATTAAAGTTGGGAGACATTGTTATTGTGCGGAAGCCGCCCGTTCGACCCGGGCCTGAGTTATCCAGTGTTCAGAGTAGAAACTTATTTTGGTGATATCCCGCGCCCTCTGAATTGAGCAATATTAAACCTTTTTCTGTTGAATTTAAGCCACCTCCGCGACGTTCGGTGCCGGATGGACGGTGAATCACTCGTAATCGCAAGATGCTTGCACGGTTCAAGCGCTCCGAGAAACGCCCCGAGTGCAAATCGGCTCGCACCAGCACACCGTTATGTTGGCAGATCTGTTCTGCGGGGGTCGTCTGTTCGACTCAAGACTCGAGGCCCTTCAGTATTTCGAACCAACCTTTTCCTTGCGGTGTGCTTTAGTAGTGTATTCGCTGCACACAAGTCCAACTCTAGGGAACTTGATCATGAACGAGGACGATCTCGTAATCTCTTGCTCTGATCTTGTCTGCTTCCGTTCTCCCTGTAACATCAACTACAATCCCGTCTCACCTAGCTCAACTCGGTGCCCTTAGAAATTCGGTGGTGAAGGCATCACATCCGCCCCATATATTTGGTGTGCATTCGGCTGGATATTCCGCGGAAGGAGTCCGTTCGACCCGGGCCCGAGTTATGTGAGGTTTTGCTTTGATATCCCGCAGAGTTTTTTTTGTATATGTTGCGAAGGTAAACGAATGTGGGGGAGTTACAATGGAAAATACATTTGGGATTTGATACAGTACTGGGGAGTCCGTGAGCTGATAAGGTAGTGTCCGTAGTCTGTGCTACTAGGCGTCCATAGTCCACAAGCTCCGTTGCTACTAATGTGATAGAGCGGCCTACAATCGTTAAAGTGTCCGTGGGCGGCATCGTGAGGTTAACTAGTCGATATCACGTCCGGATTGGAGAAGAAGGGCAGCGGTGACGCAGAGCTCGAGCAGGCCGATTTGGACAGCCTCCTGTGTAAGCTCGAGTGCGACCTCTCCATCTTCACGGAATACCCGCGCATAAATTTGGGGCACTCCCAGGCCGGCAGAGTACAGCTGAAGCGCGTCGTTAGACGCTAACATACAGTGAATATACTGCACACGCACGCAAATGTACTTTCCGTCCGGTGCCCAGACGAAAGTTTTTCCGAGTGCCGACATTGTCCGATAACTGCATTCAAATGTGAGTATGCCGGCCGGCAAGCATAGAATCAGAATGGGGCACCTTTTCTCCGCCGACAGAGCCTGCCAATGCGAAGTTTGTCTCTTCGACAATATGTTGCGGATCTCGACGATGGGGTGTTTCGACCACTCGATTATGACCACCGGCTGGTTGGCGGAATCGTGGATCACGCTGAATCCCACCGTCGGAGAATCGGTTTTGACGCGAAAGAATGTGCGCGATTTTGGACCAGTGACGGTCGAGTCCAGGAGCGTGGGACTACAAGAAGTGAATCGGAAAGTAAGGAACGTCGGGGACGAAATCGGCGTGGGGTAGGGAAGTGCCCCAAAAATCGAGGGCTGCGGGACACTCCGGCCGGAAGAACCTGCGTTAGGATTGGCCGTGTTCGTCCATCCGCCTTGGGCATAGGGGTTGAACATCTCGAGGTATCCGCGGGGGGTCGATGGCTCGAAATCTGAAGCATCAGAATTCCAGAACTCGCCTTTAATAGGACTGTTGATCCTGCACCCCATGGGATGAACCGAACGCATGAGGGTAAAACGGCCGACAGTTAGCGAAGGCTTACCGGGGCCACACCTTACGGAAGGTCGGTGCGCGTATATTTCCGTGAATACAGAAAGAAGGACCACCGGGGTGCCATTCAAGGCGGTGACTCGTTCAGCAGCGAAGCAGTGCACATTTTCGTGGAAGTCAGGTGGAAGCAGCGTAGATCAGTAGCAGTGGCGGTCAGCTCCCATATGACGACAGATCCGAGTCAGCCCGAGCCTAATCTCGACTCTGTCCGCTGGCTATCTCATCTGAGAATTACATGAACGAAAGGAAATAAGAAGTGGTATGAATATTATATGGGGATTTTGAACTGAGTGCTTGTCCGATGCCTGGTGGCAGAAGGGTCCACAGGCACGTACATATATACTCGCTTCGTTCACGGCAACCCTTTCTGAACTCAGGCGAGGATGGATCCACAATAGCCCACAATTGATGCCATCTGGATCACCCGGCGCTTGTTTCATGGAGATTTCGGAGAACGACGGCTTGGCATCGTGATAGGCGCCCGTGCGTCTAAGTCGTTCTTGCTCTCCGTATTGGACTCAGAAACGTTCTTCTCTGTCCAGAGAGCAGTCCACGTTCCGGATCCGGCACAGTAGCACACAAATCAACTGCTCTTCATTCATTAATCCCGTTCTACACAACCAAATGTAGCGGCCGGACTGGATCCATTTCTTCCCCGCAAACAATGGACCTTGAATGGACCGGACCGATATGACTCCAGCTGCCTTTCTTCGATCCACCGGACAGGCTTGCGGGGAGCCCCTATCTGGAGTACAGCATGTGAGGTACGAGCCTCATTCATCTGTTTATAACCTCAACCCCTGCAGTACTCTACCCGTACTCGGCTTATGATACGGAGCAGAATAGAGCCGCCGCCGGTCCATTCAAATCCTTGAGATTTCCCACGTTTCTCCATGGACCATGACGGCGATTGAGTAGCGATTTGCAGTGCTTCGCCTCTAATTTAGCCGAACTGCTCTTGTAAGATCACCGAACGTTTGGTATCGCGCATCACAGGAACAAGTAATTTAACAGTCACACATTGGCAAGCGGGTGTGGCGCATATCCAGGTGTTTGAGCCTGAGACGAGTCGCATCCCCTGCGTTGGTGACCGCGACCTCCAAGAGCTCCCGAAGCCGAATTTCCCGCCGAATCTGAGCATAATTGGCGTTCGTGAAGGTCAAACTGGTGAAGCAAACCTCAATTTGGTTCTTGAGGACTGTCATATCCTGTATGCAACGGAATATCCGCAACGAATGTCCTCGGAGCAGGTTCCATATCTTACACCACGGCCGCAGGGAGTTGCGGAGCTGCCGCTCTTGAATTTCCGAGACTGTCCACTGAAGGCTATGCATAAGCGGAGGTTGAAGCCGAAAATAGTATGCCAGGATATCGCCAATCTTACTGGTGCAATGATTCGGTGATTTCTGGATCCGGGGACGGGCTGAGAAGCCCTGAGATCTGTGGTCTAGGCGTTCGGCTCCGCACAAACAGTCGTATATGACTCTGCAGATTCTTGTGGATAAAGCCAGCCAGACGAGAAACGTGATGATCAGAGCCGACAGTCCGAGGAGCATGCAGCGTACGCAGGGACGGCCTCTTAGCGCATGGGCCGCGATATCAACCACGGCTTGGCAGTCTACAGTGACTTAGAGCGAGGGAGTAGGCGGCATTGTGCTGGTGGGACTCATTCTCATTGTGCATCCGCCGTTATACGGCCTTCTGTTGTATATGTCCAGCCCCGGTTCGAGATCTGGACCATACATGCGCCAGGCTCACACACATATGTACGTGAGTCTGATAAAGAACGCGCACCAAGTGTGGATAACAGGAGGGAATTGGAGTAGTTGGATTAGCGTTGCCGCAGTGCGAGCCGAGTCGATGCGAGTTAGCCAATATCAACGAGGACGAGAGTTCGAGTTGGCGTTCCCCAGGGGCACGGTCCCCAATTTAGTGAACGAGTGGGAACCACAGTAAATGAATGTCCGTTGACCGTGTATGAGCCCGATGTATGATTCAATTACACCCCGGGAGTTCACATGGAGAATATTGCACGAACCGGACTCAAATCGGGATTTCGAACATGGAAGGCCCAAGGATTTCATGTGGGCAAGCAAGAAGGTCCTGAATGAACGCACTCAGGCATGGTCTATCAAATTCATGCACTCCACGGCCGAGCTGAGTTACACACGGTTGGAAGGCACACCGATCTACGTATGTGCGTGCAGACTCGCGTGGATACGGCAGTTGCGCGCGGAGCGTACATCAGAGGGAAAGGGCGCACCTTTACAGCGGAGCGGGACACGGATGAGAGGAGCGGCGTGTACGCATGCACAGTTCCATCCTTCCCGCCCGTCCGCCCTCGCCCGTTTGGGGGCACGCGCGCGCGCAGGCGGTTGAATCCCGGTCGCGGGAGCGCGTTTACGCCACGGAGCCGGCGCGGTGGCCACTTTGGTGAGGTAGTCGCGTGAGCTGTGGTCCTGCGGGGCGTAGGGGGGTTAGTTTGTGTGGGATGTGGGAGGCGAGGGAGGGGGCGGGAGGGGGGAGAAGGAGCGAAGGAGCGAGGGAGGGGCGCGCATGGGGAGCCGCGGACGTCGGGGGAGGCGCAGACAGAATGAAACAGGCGGGGAAGAAAGGGAAGGCAGGGTAGGGTCGGAGCGCTGGAAAGGACGAAAAGGATACGAAAGGGGACAAAGGGGCGGGGACCAGAGGATGAGTCACGCACGGGCAGTCCACACGCGAAGCACTTGGGTGGCTGCGGAACGCCGCAGCGGAAGCTACCACACGCATCACAATCGCGCGCTCCTCCTACCTTCTTCGGTCTCAGGGGGACAAAGCACAGTTCAGGCTGTTGCCGTCAGCATTCGTGTCGAATCCGAGGTGGAGGGGGGACACACCAGATACGGAACCGCGGGCCGCCCGTGCGGGTCGTGGGCACCGTCGTGGCGAGCATCGACGGCGTGCGGGAGTGAAAAAAACGAGTAACGGCGATGGCTGATGGCTGATGAGGATGCCGTTGGTGATCCGGCGCACGGACCTTGCACGCGTTTGCGGTCGTGGCGTTTTCGCGCTGCGTTGAAGTCAGTTTAATGCAGAATTGGGAGGGGATCGGAAGCCCCGAGGTGCTGCGGCATGTGGTGCCGCCTCGCGGCCCGCCGTCTGTTCGACTCAGGCTCGGGGCATGCGCTACCTTGGGAACGACGTCTTTTGTCTAGGGCGGGAGGCCTTTATGTTTTCATTCGGGCTAGTGGCGTACAGTTACATGCAATAGGCCTGGTGATTTTCTCCCTCCTTTTTTTGGTCTCGACGCAGGAAATGGCAGCATTGTGCCTTCAAGTTGTGTTTCCTGGAGTAATTGAGTCTCGACGGCGCGGCACGATTTGCGCGCGCGCAGTTGATTAACGCCGGAGGGAGGCTGTGAATTAAGCAACGCAAGTGCTGAACCATTCTCGCTCCTTGAATTAATTATTTTACTCATCCAACCTTTAGAGAGCGCGCACAGGGAGAGCGAGAGCGCAGGTCGGAGGGCGAGCCGCGGGGCGCGCAGGCGGAGGACGACATGGCGGTGAGAGTGAAAAAAAGGGTAACGATAATGCGGGACTGAGGTAATTTTGTTGAAGAACTGGGAGGACACTGGACACGAGGAGCGGCGCATGTGGCGCCGAATTGTGGAGGCCGTAGTCCGTTCGACTCAGAATCGGGTGGGCCAAACTTAATCGAGAGCGGTGTATGGCAGTTTTTATGCGCCGGCGGTATTATCTCGCCGATCTCGCCGGGGGCGGGACCGTGTAATTTTCTTCGGGCTAGCTCTTGTGCACCATCGGTCTTTACGACGACAGTTCTAATCCCGCCGCTGCGGATTTGATGTATCTCCCCGAGCTGGCTCAAAAGAGCAAACAACTCGGTGGTGAAGGCATCAAATCCGCTGCAATTAAAGCAAGCTGCATGAACCTTGTGCGGACGCCGCCCGTTCGGCCCGAGCCCGAAGTATCCCTGCTTTGTTTTTTTTTTCGATATCCCGTACGCGCCTTTGGAGTTTGGACTGAAGACGGTGGGCCTCGGCCCATTTCTGTTGAATTATTTTATTGTATGTACGCCCACGGCGATCGGGATATCTTGTACCGCCGTCCATCACCTTCAACCCACGCAGAAGCGCAGGGTACCTCACACAGCCCAGGCACTCCGAGAAAGGCCCTTTAAGTGAAGAGGCTCGCACCTGCACACCCTACGTCGACGATATCTAGTCAGTGGGGATTGTCTGCTCGACTCAGACTCGGGGCATGGTTAGGGCAAAAATGCTCTTTGTATCTCCGACCCAGTATGGTGCGGGGCGGATCCGACCCCCTCACGCAGCCTGTATCATGTGTGCCGGATTCTTCCACGAACCAGCTATCGGTGCAGTGTCGTCGGCCCTGCCTCTCCAATTCCACCTCGTTTCACCCAGTTTATCCCACAGCATTCAGAAACCCGGTGATGAAAGTATCACATCCGCGCTCTATTTAATACAGATTCACTGGACATTCCGCGTAAGTCGCCCGTTCGACCTGGGCCTAGCTATTCATGGCCCTGCTACGTGCTTTTATTCTTGTTTTTGCCAATATCTGGTGCGCGGCTATTTAATCAGTGGGAGGCTGGACACAATTCAACTGAACTGTCCGCATAAGGTTTCGTTATAAGAAATACAATGGGATTACATGAGATTGGCCTCGATAGATTTAGACAGCTCAGTGGCAAAGATTTCCGCCTCCCTGTCCGAGAACTTCCATGAAAGATATGGGAGGTTCAGCCGTGCGATGATATTCCTATGTTTCATCTCCCCAACAATTGCTGCTACCTGGGCAGTAATGGTATTGATCTTCTCTTGCAGAGGCACTTTGTTATCCTCAACGAAGGAGGTCACAGTCTGTATCCAATCCATAGTGGTGGGTGATCCAAGGGTGAGAACGCTGGTATGGACTCCGTGAAATACAATGATCATCACTGCAAAGAACAAACAGTAAAGATGGAGGGAACAATCCTGGTTAAAGAAGTGGAGCATACCAACAGCGACAGTCAGGACATGAACATCAGGTGGGCTCTACAGGCAAGCAGTCAGAACACAGGAAGTAATCAGAGCAGAGAAACGGTAAATACTGGGACAGGCATATGAAATAGTGAAGAAACCGCGGATTCAACAGGTTTGATGATATTCTTTCATTGGTGGCCAGTGAATGTGAAGGGAAATGGATTGCACATACATAGAGACTCACAGACTGAAGTAGCAGTCGGTGGAGGGAGCAGGCAATGGCAAATGGGCACACTCACATCCTAGGCAGGCACGTAGCAGGACCACTGAGCAGAGGGTGGAGGTGGACAGCGAGAGGCAGACTCACAATCTACGTGGGCACAATGCAGGACCAGTGAGCGGTGGGAGCATGTCGACGGCAACGAGGCAGACTCACATCCTACGCAGGCACGAAGCAGGACCAGTGAGCGGCGGGAGCATGCCGACGGCAACAAGGCAGACTCACATACTATGCAGGCACAAAGCAGGACCAGTGAGCGGCGGGAGCATGCCGACGGCAACAAGGCAGACTCACACGCTACGCAGGCACAAAGCAGGACCAGTGAGCAGCAGGAGCATGCCGACGGCAACGAGGCAGACCCACATCCTACGCAGGCACGAAGCAGGACCAGTGAGCGGTGGGTGCATGCCAACGGCAACGAGGCAGACTCACAACCTACGCAGGCACGAAGCAGGACCGGTGAGCGGCGGGGGCATGCCGGCGGCAACGAGGCAGACTCACAGCCTACGCAGGCACGAAGCAGGACCAGTGAGCGGCGGGAGCATGCCGACGGCAACAAGGCAGACTCACATACTATGCAGGCACAAAGCAGGACCAGTGAGCGGCGGGAGCATGCCGACGGCAACAAGGCAGACTCACACGCTACGCAGGCACAAAGCAGGACCAGTGAGCAGCAGGAGCATGCCGACGGCAACGAGGCAGACCCACATCCTACGCAGGCACGAAGCAGGACCAGTGAGCGGTGGGTGCATGCCAACGGCAACGAGGCAGACTCACAACCTACGCAGGCACGAAGCAGGACCGGTGAGCGGCGGGGGCATGCCGGCGGCAACGAGGCAGACTCACAGCCTACGCAGGCACGAAGCAGGACCAGTGAGCGGCGGGAGCATGCCGACGGCAACGAGGCAGACTCACAAACTACGCAGGCACGAAGCAGGACCAGTGAGCGGCGGGAGCATGCCAACGGCAACGAGGCAGACTCACATCCTACGCAGGCACGAGGCAGGACCAGTGAGTGGTGGGAGCATGCCGACGGCAACGAGGCAGACTCACATACTACGCAGGCACGAGGCAGGACCGGTGAGCGGCGGGAGCATGCCAAGGGCAACGAGGCAGACTCACATGCTACGCAGGCACGAAGCAGGACCAGTGAGCGGCGGGAGCATGCCGAGGGCAACGAGGCAGACTCACACGCTACGCAGGCACGAAGCAGGACCAGTGAGCGGCGGGAGCATGCCGAGGGCAACGAGGCAGACTCACAACCTACGCAGGCACAAAGCAGGACCGGTGAGCGGCGGGAGCATGCCGACGGCAACGAGGCAGACTCACACGCTACGCAGGCACAAAGCAGGACCAGTGAGTGGCGGGAGCAGGCCGACGGCAAAGAGGCAGACTCACAGGCTACGCAGGCACGAAGTAGGACCAGTGACGAATGAGCATGCTGAATTGGTGAGAACTGCACTATCTTACCGTCTACAACAGCATTCGGGAAATTCAACGGCCATATGGGTGTTCCCCTCATTGGTCATGTAACTCACCATTAGATTGCAAATATGTTGTATCAAGTTTGATATGCTTGGCGTTCCTGAGCCTAGTTTTACGCCCCCTGAAAATAGGGAAAAAGGATCACCAGACTGAATATCAATATGCACCCAATCATACCCTTCGAAGTATTGTCGCTCAAGGCCCTTCATTAAAAATCAGTCATAGGTGTCCTGTTATCGAAGCAATCCCTTACCAATACAAACACCAGGATCCACGCTTCAACAGATTACGGCCCCACACCACTGACAGCAATGTCTTGATTCTTGGCCCAGTTAAACACGCCTCCGTCAAGTCGATTAGTTCTTGACATGATTTTTCCGCATCACCCGTAGGCATTTCCATCCCTGAAGCAGGTCAGCTCACGGCTATCAACAAAAATGGTAATGCGCATACCACTGGTCGTCAGAAACGCTGTGGTGCTGTCAGAAAGGCCCAGACCCCTCAACTCTCCCTCAAGTTCCTTGATGCGATTCAAAACCTTGATTTCTGCCTTCTTGCGTGCTTCCTTCCTACCGGACCGGTTGCGAGTGTTTTCTGGGAAGTCCACCAGGATCTGTGATGTTTCCTTGGAGACAGCCCCGTCATGCTTCGTAAATATTATGACCAGTGGAGCTACGGCTGGTCAATCAAAGCCTCAATGCCCCTTCTTTTTTGCCACTCACCCATGCCCTTCAACGAAAGGAAAATGTCCCTTTCAGTCTCAAACAGGTCCCGAGAGTCGTCAAGAGGAAGGCACATCCTGAAGAATGTGTCAGAAAGTCCATGTTGCGTAGCCGAAACAACAGCATTGATACCATATGACATGCAGCTGCGTTTGAAGATTCGTCGCTGCCGATGACCGCTTCTCCACAAACCGTTGGACAGTGGAGAGTTCTGTGGCTGAGCCCGCTTCGACCCCACGCGAATCGTGAAAGACAAATCCGGGCCTGGAGCGAAAGCGGATCTCATTATTGATGTTGTGCAAACCACGCTTTGGGCTGTCAGAGAACAAATAAAAACAACAGTCTAAGAACATACATCTATCTGGCCTTTCACTGTCTGGATCGACTCGATCAAACATGATAATTGAAATCCTTCAGCGGTCGACGAACCTGGCCAGTCAATATTTCTCCATCCCGCCAGACCTCCGCTTCGTGCATGGCGGCTCCAGTTAGCCTCTCAAGTATGGTCGTTTTGCCGGCATTCGCACGGCCGAGGATAAGCACACGGAATTCCAAATGTCGGTCGGTCCAGAACGATAAGTCATTCTCGGAGGAGGTTTCGGCGTCGGAACTCATTGAGGGCAAAAGTGGGAGCCGGTGAGAGGTCGCCTACGTAGATATATGCCAGAAGATCCGACATCAAAGGCACTTCACACGCAATCACCGCATTGAAGACTGGAGCATCAGTGAGTTCTCCCGCTGTAATTGCGGCTGTGTGTACTCTTGTTCCACATTTGGCAATGAGCTTCACAGCTTGCTGTCGTATTTGACGGAAGTAGTGTAAATGCAGCCCCCAGGGTGATGTCTGCGAAGGCGGTGTTACTGGTTGCCAGCACAGCTGACTGCCAAATCCGAAGACAGCGGCGATACAGCGGGATGTCAATTGGGACTCAAAGATCCGTCGCACTTAGCAGCAAGATCGCGAAATTGGATGTCAAGAAATGCAAAATAAATGGCATAAAGGTAGATATGTAGTCCTCAATCTCGGGCTCCCGAAGCGCCTCCATCGGCATCGAAGACTTGCCATATCCCTCCGTCATTGCCCACCGTTCGGGTTTCACATTGTTATCCATCTTAATTACGGCGATCGTCTTAATGGCTTGAGAGTCGTGGATGATGATACGATCATTTTGCGGGAAGCTGAAGGGCTTGTCGATATTGTGCACTCCGGGAGTCCTGTGCGACACTGGCTTGGGGCAACACAATCACGTTCTGAGATGCGCACGGAAACATAGAGCACTCACTGTCGCCCCCTCAACGCTGAACACAGCATTTATCAATGCGGACTTTCCTGCGCCGGACTGGCAGCTACGGTTAGCGATGGGCCGTAATTCCCATATCCACGCGACATGCCTTTCCCACAACGAGAATGCGAAGGTTGCGATGTGCGAGTCGTGGAACGCGGAGGAGAGTGTGGATGCGCAGCGCGGGCATTCTTGGCGGAGGATCTCTGTGTAGACGTCTTCACTAGCAGACATTCTGTGGCGCAGAAGAAGGCAGATAGAAGTGGGGGCACGCAGGGCTCATATCACTGGTGCCGTCGGGCTTTAGTTTTCGCCGTGACGGTGGCGCAAACTTCACCTACAGCTTGCGGTCCGATTCGAGTACTTCCGTCACTTCTGTTAGCAGGCCATTTGTGGGACGGGAGAACTCGCGGCGGTGATTACTACCAGAGTAGCAATCAAACCTTTATAGATACTAGCCGCTTTATAAAATTAAAGCCTCTTCTTCCGTTTGAACCAATTCGACGCCGGCAAGCCGGGCGGGGAGTTCTCGGCAATCTGAAGCTATTTCCGGCCAAATGAAACGAGCGATTTTTCGAGACTTGGCCCTCATGTGCAGAAGACGCGAGACGGATGAAAACACGTCGGAGAACTCCAAACAATCTAATTTTGAGCGGCATGTAGGCGAACGAAGCCGGGCGAAACCATTGGAGTTTCTTCGGTTAAATCAACAACGACCCGCGCAGAGAGCTTGCAAAGAAAGTTGAGCTGAGGAGTGACGTCCAATTCGAGGGAGAGCAAGATAGTCACCGCTGGGACCGGATGATGCGGGGAATATTCAAAGAATATTTTTTGACTGAGAGATGCGAAGCGAGGGGATTATTCTGGGCTTCGAACGGCGAAATTACTTGGCGTCAATCACGCTAGAGCGAGGGGACGCAGCGGGCGATCTGCTCGTACCAAAGAGCCGACAGAGTTGCGTTTCTTTATTTAGCGTGTCGAATCCTGCAGCTGAATCGCAGGAGAAGCGGAATTGAAGATCAGTCCGCATTGAACCGTGATTTCAAAATCCCAGGATCATGAGTGAAACGAGGGCGCCGAAGTTGAGACGCAACGTCATTGAAAGCAGGCCTTCGGCCCTGGGCATCTGACGCGCGCTTGAGAGGCAGTACGGAGTGCACAAAATCGTGATCGTCGGATAGACTCAGGGGCGGACTTCAGCCTTATAATAAGACGGATTCGCAAAATAAGTCAGGCACAAGGGCATACGAATGGGAGTCGTCAGTCCACTCAAGTCTGACAGACGTTGTGGTATCCGGGCCCTTGCGAGCGAAGTACGAATTCCAGTGCAGGACAACGTCAAGCGAAACGCTCGAGAGCCACCCAGAAGAACGAAAGTAGAAGATGAGACAGAGGAAGACCTGAGAACGGAGAGCGTGGAGCGGCGTGTGGACCTCGGATTGATAATATGTCCGACAAAGGCCCACCGGCGACCGACTGCGCAAGGGGTATTGTCATCGGCAATACGGATGCACCGCAAACTAACAAGGAGCTCCTGGGGTACCGCTTCGTCCTCACGAGCCAGGTGCAAATGCAAGTGTTGAAAGATCAAAGTGAGAACGTCCTCGACTTCGTCACCTATCGGTGCACGCTGCGATAAGTGGCCACCAAGACCAGTGTACCGTGTACGACTCGGAGGTGCGGCGCGCCTTCCCCTGCAGAACGCGGCGATGGAAATCGGAGATTCCGAGGTCGCTCCGGAACTACAGCAGAAACAAGAGATATGCACGGCTCCAACTTGCCGCCCGTATCGCACATCTTCCACGTTACGCACAGTTCTGGACTTTGTGGTGGACGGGAATGCAGATGAATAACACCAGCGCGAGTTCGATTCAGCGGTTAACGTGGGAGTTGATATGCGTACCTCCAGGCCGTTAGACACGTCGCGCCCAACGCCTCCCATACGCTGACGCTTCCCCCCGCCTTCCATGGTTTCCTCTGCGCGCATCATTTACGACTCGCACTGGTCCCCAGGGCACCCTGCGCGCCCACGACATGCTGAGCCGCCGTCCTCGCGCTGCTGGCTATGGCGTGCGCTTCATGGCGCGCAGCAGCCGTAGCGGAATGCGTACGCGAGGTCGGGGATGCGTGTCCACGCATGTGCCAGCTTTCCTACAGGAACGTAGTGCGCCCGTGAGTACAAAGGGGGGGCAAGAGCGAATGGGGACGCACCAGCAGAGCAGCGGAGGCATCGCGAGCGGAACAGGACGGGCGCGGTAACTAGGAAGGTGCATTGAGACCGCCGAGCGCAAGAGGAGCTGCTGTAACCGTGCGTAAGCGAGGAGCGGGTGGAAGATCGAAGGACACGCACCATCAGCCCCAGCGCATCGATGGCTACTTACAGGCAAGGGAGGAGTTACCGACGCGGACAAGAACCATAGACGAGTGGGCGCCGCGGAGCGCACCGCGCCCGGAAGTGAGCTGTCGCAGTCACAATGCCTGTTTCCGCTAAGCTATCCTCCCCATGCCCGAATATCCCGACTCACCTCGAAATCGCAGTCAACTCCGCTAATCTCCGTCCCCCAGTCTACGCTCGGCGTCCATCGCGAAACGGACAACACGGTCGGGAGCGCGATCGATGCGCGATGCGCGGTTAACAGCGCGTTGCGAACGTGTACTTCCCGATACTCCGCATCGACTCGTCGCCGCTCTTCGCTTTTCCACGCAGGCTCATCGACGACTCGTACGTTGCTCCCGCGTTATCTTGCGGAGTTGCGCGGTGAAGAGCTTCGCGGGGTGTGCGGGGTGTATGGCCGCCGCCTCTCGGGGACGGCGTAGCGCAAAGCGTGCGGGAGGCCAGGAAAGAGCGTGCTGCGCCCGCATATCTATTATGGGGTTGGGCCTAGATCAATTGAGCCGCGTGACGGTTTGTCCATGTTTGTTCTCAAGTAATTCTTAATCGGGACGGTGCACACTGCTCATCGAGGTCCGACTAGCTCAGTGAAAAATCCAGCTATCAAAATTCTGTCATAACATAACACAGTTTTGAAAATTCCAAGAAGATCTGTCTCCTAGATTTTTTGATCCATTTCATCGTCATCTCGAAATCATGAAAATGCCAGCCACTCAATTTGGCCCACAGAATGATGGTTCTGTTGAGATCTCGGCATAGAACCAAAATCTGGGAATTCTATCATAAGATAGCACAGATAATATCCATTGGTTTTGAAATGTTTCTTCAGATATTTTTTATCTCAACAATGTGGCCCGAAACCGTGGAAATCGCGGC
Organism: Mycena rosella; assembly: GCA_029378255.1. Lineage (NCBI taxonomy): Eukaryota > Fungi > Basidiomycota > Agaricomycetes > Agaricales > Mycenaceae > Mycena > Mycena rosella. The sequence goes on along the minus strand of JARKIE010000421.1, from coordinate 19,371 downwards.
TCCTCGCCAAATGTGCACATGTTTACAGTATTTTCCAAGTATCTCGCTTGTTACTTGGAAAATAGGAATTCTAGCATAAGAAAACACAGAGGAGGAAATTGTCTACATAGTTGCCTCCTCAGATTGGCGAAAAACCACGAGGGGACCGAGCAATTAGAGAAACGTGCTGTGTACCGCTGAGTTTGATGCTGCATCGAGCAATTGATGGGATCAAGAATCACGCGGCTTCATCGGACTAGGCCCAACCCCATAAATTAAATATCTATACTAGGCATCTGACCGCTTCTGTCAAGCGCGTCTGTAAGCACGAAGCGGGGCGGAGAGCGGATGGCGAGACGAAGATGCGGAGTTCGGATCACTCTCGCCGTTGATCCGAATGATGTTTCCTCGCGGATTCAGTAACGTTGAAGCACCGAGTTTCATGGCGTTGCGTCCCGCGAGCGCAGCTCCGCAAAATAACACCGACGTCCGAGAAAGGAATTAAGTGAATTCAACATGCCCCGAGTCTGGACCCCCGCTGACTATAGGTCGCCGATGTCAAGGGGGTACCGGTCCGTGAATGCCGGACAGGGGGCCGGTCGGTTGGTTGGGCCGCCAGGCCGGATTGTTTTTTCTGGGAGCCATTTTTTTAGGCCTGGAAATTGCTCCAGGAGATTCCAATATCCTAAAGTGTGCTTCCAAAATGCTCTAACCTGTCGCTGAGGGCATTCTGAGCGCATCCATATATGGACGACAGCCGAACAGCCGAGGTTGAGATTATCATATTCTATTCCACACTTGCTAACACTACTCAGTACCATTTGGTGTGTATCCAACAGGGGAGTGTGCCCAATAACTGGGTATGTGAGGCTTGTCTCTCGACTGGTACTGAACGGGCGAAGCACGCCGGGGGTGCGAGGTGGTGAATATATCAATCTTGGTGACTATGACTGGTCCGGGGTACTAATTGAGGCTGTCCTTATAATCTCGCTATTCATAATCCCTGAGATCACAATTCCCAGTATGCTACATATATTTCATCCGTAATTCGAGTGCTTGAGCTGCCGCCAAGTACCCCTCCAAATTACGACTGGGTTTCCGAAATGAGTCAGGGTTACGGTGGGGGCGGTAATATTCCTCCGGCATGGATACATCCAGGGGTGAACTGAGTTCCACCGCGAGAAACGAGAAGCGGAGGGCCGGGAGGTGGTCCCGCACAATTTTGAACCCCATTCAAAGTTCTATAATAGGATGGCAAAAATATCTCTCCCGCCCGGAACTCGGGCCTGGGTCGAACGGGCGACTTCCGCACAACAACAATGTATCCCAATTTAATTCCAGCAGACGTGATCCTTTCACCACCGAGTTTCTGAATGCTGTGAGCTGAACCGGGGGAGATCCGTTGAAATTGGTGAGGGGCTGTAGTTAATATCCCAGAGAGAAAGAGGAATCGGATGCGGGTCGATCGAAGTAGTAAATAATGTCGTCTCGTCCAGCTTCTTGATGTGCGGAAAGCTTCGGAAAGCCCCGCGCAATTTAAATAGGTTTAGCACTCCCCGTGTTCAATTCGCAGTCGCGCACGGGGTATCACACGAAGAAAAGTTCACCTGAACTACATATAACTCGGGCCCGGGTCAAGCGGGCGACTTCCGCACAACAGGCTGTATCCCAAGTCAATTGCAGCGTCATTGAGAGCAAAAGTGGGAGCCAGTGAGAGGTCACCTACGTAGATATATGCCAGAAGGTCCGACATCAAAGGCACTTCACACGCAATCACCGCATTGAAGACTGGAGCATCAGTGAGTTCTCCCGCTGTAATCGCGGCTGTGTGTTCTCTTGTTCCACATTTGGCAATGAGCTTCACAGGTTGCTGTCATATTTGATGGAAGTAGTGTGAATACAGCCTCCAAGGTGCCGTCTGCACTGGTTGCCAGCACAGCTGACCAAATCCGAAGACAGCGGTGATGCAGCGGGATGTCAATTGGGACTCAAAGATCCGTCGCACTTAGCACCAAGATCGCGAAATTGGATTTCAAAAAATGCACAATAAATGACATAAAGGTGGATATGTAGTCCTCAGTCTAGGGCGCCCGAAGCGCCTCCATCGGCATCCAAGACTCGTCGAATCCCTCCTCCGGCATCGCCCACTGTTCGGGTTTCACACTGTTATCCATTATAATGTCTGCGATCTTCTTAATGACAACGCCTGCGTCCAAGTGGCCGAATGTTCCCCATCCGTCCACCCATGCTTTGATGCTGGCATGCACGGGGGCCTTGCGACTATTGTAGATCCGGAGTGCGCTGTTGACGAGTGCGATTTTGATCGGTGTCTGACCTCGGGAAAGCACAAGATAGAACAGGGTGTCCATAGTGAGCGTGAGGTCGACGATAAATGCTACTAGACAGCGGACGGAGCATTTCCTGGGATCTCATTACCGTCAGAGGAGTGGCATATGACGAAGTGATTAAAATCACGTACGTCTTCTTGTACGTCCCTCGTACCCATTCCGCGAACAGAACAAACACCGCTGTGGGGCCAGCAATGACGATAGCAGTCGGGTTCTCAATGATTGCTTGTACAGCCTTCTCGGTCAAAGGATAATTGTTTCTGCAAAAACATTTTCACAATTCATTCTAGGCATTGAAGTAAACACATACGTGGCCTCGTCGGATAGATCCTCCACCACAGCTGATAATAAGGCCAAGAACTCTGGTTTTTGCAGATGCTGAACATTGGCGAGGAATAAGGGAGGAGCCTCTCCTGCGATCTGAATACCACCCACCTTCTCAGGATCGTGCATGTTCCACACATTGACAATATCTTTCTGCAAAACATCCAGCACACTTCTCATCGTGAGGCCGAGAAAGATGTCGGAGATGAGACCACGCCAATATCCTGTACAACCGGTCAAAACCACGATTTAAATAGATCTGCCCCGATCATACGTTTCCGTCCAACACTGGCGGGAAATCGAATTAGAACCTCGAATTCACTATGAGAGTCAAGTTCATTACCGAATCGATGCATCGATACTTGCTTGAGCATTGGACCGTTGCGCTATAGCCATTTCAATCCAGACATTTTCTATTTTCGTGAGTTCAAGGGCGAGGGTGACCAATTCTGCGATTGTCGTCTTGTAACGTGGGTCGGTTGCTGCGGACGATTAATAAATCAATGAAGTTATCTACGACAGGAGAAGACACGCACTTGATGTTGCAACCCATTTCGGGGGTTCCGAGGTGAGGGCGCATAACGGCTTGAAACAAAGGTCCTGTACTGTCGAGGCCATGATGGTATCGAGCTCTGCCTCAAATTCGTCGTCATTTATCTCCTGGCCTCGCCGTTCCAGCTGCTTCTCCAGTTTGTTCCCCAGATCCTCGCGAAGGACATCAAGCTTCGTGAAAACGACAATAATCGGCACTGTGGGGTCGAAATGAGGAGGGAAATGATGATAGATTGAAGACGCACAGTTTTCCCGATATTCCATCAAAATTTTTCTACACCTTTCTCGAAGAGTCGGCCGCCCGCGAAAGGTATTTCGGCGCAAACCCTGAGGAACGAGCGTGAGAAGTGAAACAGCGAACATGATTTTCCGCTGACCAGATTGCGTGCAATTGATCAGCGAGCGCTGGCATCTTGGATCGACGATCAATAAAGTCGGAGACTGTCTGTATATTTCCTTCCTCCCCTGGCTCGAAGCCTTGAGAGTCGTGGATGATAATACGATCATTTTGCGGGAAGCTGAAGGGCTTGTCGATATTGTGCACTCCGGGAGTCCTGTGCGACACAGGCTTGGCGCAACACAATCACGTTCTCAGATGCGCACGGAAACATAGAGCACTCACCGTCACCCCCTCAACGCCGAACACAGCATTGATCAATGCGGATTTTCCTGCGCCGGACTAGCAGCTATGGTTAGCGATGGGCCGCAATTCCCGTATCCACGCGACATGCCTTTCCTACCACGAGAATGCGAAGGCTGCGATACGTTAGTCGTGGAACGCGGAGGAGAGTGTGGATGCGCACCGCGGGCATTCTTGGCGGAGGATCTCCGTGTAGGGCACGAGGGCGTCGTCGCTAGCAGACATTCTGTGGCTCACAGGAAGGGCATACAGGGCTCATGTCACGCGTGCCGTCGAGCCGCCGTGACGGTGTCATAAATAAACTTCAACAGCTCGAGTTCCGTCACTTCTGTCAGGAGGCCCTTTGTGGGACGGGAGAACTCGCGGCTGCGATTCTTACGAGTAGCAATCAAACCGTTAGTTTGGCGTGTGATGGAGTAGATATGACCCTCTTTATAAAATTAAGCCTGCTCGTCCGAAGCCTTTTGAAACTCCGGCTTACTGTAATATTTTGTTCAAATCGACAGGGGAGTGATGCGTGACCGTTTGAACCAATTTGGCACTTCGACCCAAGGGTTTTATTTGCCCGGAAATGGTAGGATTTTGGTCTCAACAATGGTGAATTTAATTGGCCAAGCTGCTCTCGAAACTATTGGTTTCAGGAGCAGCTTCAGGTGGGCCGGAACTGCATCCGAAACTGAACAACTCAGAGGTGCCGAAAACATACCCGAATCGGTTAGTTTCGGCTTCAGCTTCGGGTGCGCGGAGACTCGGAGACTTTCTGCTAACATTTCTACCTAGGTTGAAATTTTCCTTATCCGGTGTGTCGGGTAATGGAAGCTGCGTTCTTCTGATGAGCACGGTAAGATTCACACACGGGTTCTGTTTGTGCTAATGAGGACCGAAAACATCCCACCCGGGTCCAGTTGAATGGCATGGCAGTTGAATGACAGGCGGCATTCAACGTGGCGCAAGCACTCTTCCTTTCCACCACCATGGGGCAACCCTGCCATTCCAAGGGTGATAGCAAATCAGTCGCGAGATCGATTAAAACCGACCTGGCCGGGCAGGAAACTCGGCAATTCCGAGGCTATTTCCGGCCAAATGAAACTCTCGGAATGACCGATTTTTCAGCTTCGTGTCCGCCAGCCCCGCACCCCTCGCAGTCCTCGCCAGCATCGAAAAGCGCGCCTCAACCGCTGACGTCGCGACGGTCTTCAACACCCTGAAGACCTCCTATCAACTCCATCACCCCCCAAATTAGTACATCTTGCCTCATTAATTTTCTGGACTGGATCACTGATCAGGATCAGTTCACGCAGATGCACTGGTCTCAAGCGCCACGGCCACCGATGCAACCGTCACCCCCCTGATTAACGACCTCACAGCCGCATTTGACACTGCCAGCGCCTCGCTGACGACACTCGCCCAGACCAGCGGCCTCAAGCGTCAAGGTAAGAGAAACCGGTATCGCGCGGGATACGGATAAGTGAGCACGCGCAGTAGTAGCACGTGTTAGAGGTGAGAGCAGCGTTGGTGTTACACAAAGGCAACACAGATATCTATGAGCGAGAATATAGGATCGGAACCCTTATATAATCGATAAACACGGGGGACTTTCATCGAAAGAAGTACAAATGAGATACCGTGCTGGTATCTAGACTTGTGCTGCTAGTTGATAAAAGCAGGGTAATAGTGCGCTCTTAGGAGTCCCTAATAGGTCACAGCAAGCTCTTAGGACTTGCTAGTGGTTCACGTAATAGAATAGTAGTCTCACAGGTAAGTGTATTGGCAAAGATGTAAGATGCCTTCATAAGGGGGAAGGCTCCCCTTATATACTACTGTAGTGAGTCATAATAGAACTGAGTCATATTTAGGATGACTCGGGAAGTCGAAGAGACATAGCCTTGCATAGCGGATGCGAGGCATGACTCCGAAGTTGCGTGAACCGTGAGAGTGATGGAACAAATCAGGATCAACAAGCGCCGTGAATTACAGAGGGCACAGTGACGCGAGGTATGGAGGCTAATAATAAATACGGAAATTCGAAACTAGAAGCCATATCCATCACAGTCAATCAAACGACGATATCGCCAACCTCGTTGCCGGAATCCTCACCGTGCGTCTCTCGTCTCAGTTACTGTTTCTTGAATTTTCTGACCTCCGTGTGCAGGACGTCACCACCGCGCTCGACGGGCTCCTCGGCACGGCTTCTACCATCCCCGGGCTCGGCAGACTCCTCGGCGGCCTCGACGTATCACTCAACCAGGTGCTCCTCGGCTTCGAAACCCTCCTTGCCGGTGTCCTCAGCCTCGTCGCCGCCTTGTATGTCCCCCATCACATTCCGGATGCATTGCACCAGAATGCTAATCCCATGCGCACGCAGCCTCGTCGACGTCGCTGGCCTTCTGTAATCGCTCGCCCTCGGTCTCACCCTGGCCACCCTCGGTCTCTAGATTACCCAGTCAATATTGACAAGTAAAAATGATACGCGGACCTTTCACCTACATACAACTTGTATACATCATAATCCACTTTGCAGCATAAGCTTGCGACTTCATCAGAGGAATAAATTACAACAATAAATAAATATTGCCGGAATTGACTCAGCAATCGGGATATCTCGGACCCCGAGAGGTAGATCAAGTATTGTCGCCTTGAGGTCGAAAACTATTGTGGTCGAATGGAAGGGGGCTAAGGGACCTCGAGGGCGCGGAGAGTCAACATGGATAACAGTCGGGTTTGTGAGACAGTGTGAATGGAATACTTTGGAGGAAGCCTCCACCGCAGTGAGAGATTTGGGAGCTTCCCTCAGCGTAATGATTGCTGTGTGCATAGGGACTCCCCTGAACAATGGTATGTCCTGAATCCGGCCGGGATTTCCACGGCCCAGACCCCCGGCACAATTGTACAACTGGAATTCCGGGCAGGGTGTGAAGATCGGCACCAACCGGAGATATGTTTTGTGCTGAAGTAAGATCCGAGCTGGTAAGATTGTTCGTGGAAAGAGTACTATGTGCAGGTTATTTGAGTCTGGGGATCGAGGAGTGGGGAGGACAAAAAACAGGAAGGAGATGACACCAGATGGAGAAAAGTCAACGACATTTCCCAAACGAATGAAGAGAATCTCTATGAGGGCCCTTATTGGACAAAAATAATTACAGTCTTTGTCGGTATCGAAGGCGCGAACAAAAATTTCCCGTTTTGGGATGTTTTTGATCCCCGTGCAAGAATTCCACATATCTCGCTCAGTTCTCTATGAATTGAGATAAAACCTAGACAGATTGTCTGCAATAATTCATGCGCAATGAATCATAGAGCTGAACTCACAAAAATGTTTTTATTTTGCATGAGCTCTCATTTCCGGCTGCCCGGGGCATGAATTTGGGCTGGCGCACCCAGCTCAGGTCCGATCAAGCTGAAAAGCGGGGAGAGGTGACTTATGAGTGCTATAGAACATCTGATAGAGCCTAAGATACATATATATATATTCTTACACCCACGGCACACTTGGATGCATTTTGACATGATAAATCAAGAATTGAGCTTATCTCACTCATCAGCCGGCCAAAATGGCCGAAGAATTTACACAGAGCAATGTGGACATCTACTCTACCCCGTTCCAAAGTCAATACAGCCCAAAATATGTGTTCGAAATGCTGATTAGGTCGCGTCGCGTCCAAGCCGTGTCCCCGGATCATGCAATATCTCGAACTACAAAAGTAACTTGGGGATTTATTTATTTTGAGTTCTTGTCGAGATCTCGACATTTTTTGAATGTTCTCTAGAGATCTCGAGAGATCTCGAACCATCGCCACTACAGTTTTGTCCAATAAGGTCCCCCAAACATCTTGCCCAGTCTGACGTTGGTCTGACAAGTAGTTTCCAACACTCGGTTGACTTCACAGTTAGTGGGCTCTGCCGCAAAGTGTGCTACAATTGTGGTGAAACTGCCACCGAAAAGGAGTGAAAACGGGTAACGTAACGCGGAGCCGTCACGATGAAAACATGGAACATTGCGCGGGATTTCCAGGCGGATTTCATCGACCATTTTCTTCACATTGTTTATAGCGCGCGCCAAAGACAGCGAGCGACCACAACTTGCTTGCCGCGGCCGCCCATCAGGAAGACCGGCGACGATCTCGTAATCTCTCCTTTTATCTTCGCTTTCTTTGTAACATCGATTCCGTTCCCGCCTCATGAGTTCGTCCCACCCAGTCCAGCGCAGAGGACTCAGCAACTCGGTGGTGAAAGTATCACATCCGCCGCAATTGGCAAGTTGAGAATTGGACATTATGCGAAAGTCGCCCGTTCGACTGTTAGAAGTTTTGATGCGCTAACCAGAAGTTTTGATGCGCTAACCAACTGTGCTAGGCTAGCACAGTTGGTTAGCACATCAAAACTTCTACTAACATCGACCCGGGCCCGAGTTATGGGGTTGCATATGCAGTTTATTTTGGTTTGATGTCCCGCGCGCGGCTGTACGGTGAGCACTGAACCTTTTCTCTTGAATTTCCTTTGCTACCAATACTAACAAGCTCTGTCAGATAATTATCTTAACCCTCAGCGATAACTGCGAGTTGCATCGCGTCGATTCTCTGTTCGGTGGGCTAGTACTCACAATGCGCTGATTTTACGCTTTTGTAGTGGAGTGTTGCGAGTGTCGCGCAGCCGAATGCCCAAGATCACTTTGCTTACACGGTCCTTGGCCGATCTCGTTCTTCTGTTTACTTACGATGCGCAGCTCCCCGCCTCGGCTGATTCCGCGACCTGAAGCCCACACAAGAGTCGTAGTGAGTGACACCGCTTAAGATGGAATTGAATTTCGCGACCGGTATACAAGTACATATGTACATTACAGCTTTCGCCGTGAAAACCCGCGGCGAATTCGGATTCGGACGGGAGCGGGCGAAGCGCCGTCTGTGGCGTACTACCCGTACCGCCTGCGGCGCAAACGCAAACGGCGTGCCGCAGTCATCTGAGGAAGGAACCTGCCCCGCGCCAGCACGAGCGAAAGCGCGTTCGAGGTTCGCCGCCCGTACCGCCTGCTCCGGCGCGCCGCTGTCGTCCGAGCACGTGGCGACGCCGGATGAGTGGCTGAGCTCCGATCCGTGGTATGCTGCAGCCTGCGCATTCAGTGCAGTACTGGGTCGGACGGGTCTGTGGAAAGCTGGGAGGGACGATGACGTGGACGGGGTATATTGCACGCATGAACGCGCCTTGCAGGATTCGCGCGAGTCGGCGGCGGCGCTGCTTTCCTCCTAGCAAGAGGGCTCTGCATCCGTGCGTACCCTGCGAGACGCAATTAGCACGAGTGCAGCCGCGCATCTTCCGCCGGCGAATAAAGGGGCGAGTCGCGGCGGGCGGGGCGGCGGAGTTTGGGCGCGCAGTGAATAGTGACAGGCAGAATGGCAGCGATTAGCACTGGTAAAGACCGAAGGGCAGCCGCGCACCTGAGAGACGCGTGAAGCGACGTGATTGTACGAATGTACGCACCATGTAGTGCGGGTACAAGCAGAGAATCGAAGACGCGCCACTTGATCGGCGCGGTCTTGAGCGCCTCGATGCGGGCGGGGTCCGGGCTCGGGCAGTGCTTGCGCTCGTGCCCCTCGGCGCCGTGCAGTCCTTCTTCTCGTGCCCCTCGCGGCGGCCTGCGCGTGCGCGTGGTCTCAGTAGCGCGCACCTGCTTCTTCCTCCTCATCTCACGACGGGACACGCACACTTCAGGCTGTTACCGTCAGCATTCGTGTAGAATCCGAGGACACACCAAATACGGTACCGCGGGCCGGCGCTGCGGATCATGGGCCCAGCCATGGAGAGGGCGCGCAGCGAGAGCCCGGAGGGCGAGTCGCGGCGCGCGCAGGCGGAGGAGGGCTAGCATCGACGACATAGTGTTGAGAGTGAAAGCAACGGGTAACGGGGTAACGCGGGGCTCTCACGGTAATCAGTGATGAGGATGCCGCGGGTGATCCGGCGCACGGACCTCAGACGCGTTTCGCTTGCGTGCGTCTGTGGCGCTGCGTTGGGGGACAAGTTGTTGAGGATTGAGGAAGGAGATTGGAAGCCCCGAGGCGAGGTGGCTCGCACCTGCATCCCGTATGTGGCGTCGAATCGCGGCAGGCCGTCTGTTCGACTCAGACTCGGAGCATACACTCCTGGCGGACAGTTTTTTTTCTAGGAAAAGGGAGGGCCCTTCGTCTGTTAAATTACATGCAGTACGACGGGTATTTTTTATCTTATTCTGTGGTCTCGACAGAGGAAATGTTATCCCTTCAAGTTGTGTCGTACACTCATCAGCCGCCCCGCGCGGTGCAGCTCGGCACCTGATTAACCATTTACCTCCCGCCACACACATAATGATGCTTACACACTCACTAGAGCCCCAACGCGAATCGGTTCGCCCCTGCGTCCACTATAATCGTCTTGCGAAAGACGTTGAGCAGAGGACTCGTCTGTTCGACTCAGACTCGGGGGATGCATCCCTAAATAACCAGTTTTTTCCTCTATGGGAGGGGAAGCATAAAGTTTTTCTATAGCGGCCGGGGAACGGCCGCAATAGAATTTTGAATTTGCCTCGGAGAAAGTCCGGTAAACGTTGAACATGAAACATTGCGCGGGATTTCCAGGCGGATGTTATTAACCCTGTGCTCTCAATTTTATAGCACTCGCCGGAAGCCCAGCCTGCCGCGCGACCAAAACTTAGAGCTTGCCTGCCGCCCGCCACGAACTTGGGAGGGTTTCATAATTTCCTGCGGTCGCATCCAGTCTCTCTGCCACATCAATTCATCACTGCCTCCCCGATTCCACCTCATCCCACCTAGCCCGTTCGACCCGGGCCCGAATTATACAGTGTTGGATGGAATCTCCTTTTGGTGTGATACCCGTGCGCGGCTTGAAGTCTGAATCGAGCACGGTGAGCGCTAAACCTTCTGTTAAATTGGTTTACGCCCGCGGCGATCGGGATATCGTTGATCGCTTTCAAACCACGCGGTATCGCACGGTACTTACACGGTACAACTACCACGACCAACGCCCCGAATGCGAATCGGATCGCACACCGTGATCGAACTCGGAAGCCCACTCTGCGGGGATTGTCTGTTCGACTCAGACTCGGGGTATCCACCTGCACAGAAACAGTTTTCATTTTCTACGAGCGGGGAAGCGTGAGGTACCCTTCCGGTTTTTTTTCGGGGCGGGGGAACTCTGGCACAATACAATTTTGAATTTGCCTCGGAGCAAGTACGGTAAGCGGTAGGAGAGCATTTGTTTTTATGTGACTACACTTTACACACTCAATTCGTGAAATTGAGGAGCATAGCTCACTACAGGTTCTAGTATCTACAAACTTACAATTCAGATTTTATCTTTCTGCGTTGCGGACTCGGCAGCGGAAACAGCAAGTGGGTATCCAAGCAGCCCTACTATGGTATTCCGCCGACATTCAACAGCAATCTATGGGCGGGAATAATCAATGAATGGGGCCGACGAAAGGGCGAAAAAGAGCGCTGAGTAACCGAAATGTCGCTACGCTGCTGATCCTTGCTGATCGCTGATCGGTGTTCGGACAACACTGCTGGTCCGTGTTCGGAGGTACTCCCGATCCGCGTTCGAAACTATGCATTCGTAATCATTAGTTCATTTTTGGCCCGCCAATCATTCTACGAGGCCTAGCTCGACGAAACAGCTGTGAGAACGCCGGTAAATCCAGGACTTGGCAGAACGGACCCCATGGGGTTTAGTAATATCTGCCGCCACTTTTGGCCCGCCAGTCATTCTACGAAGCCGAGCTCGACGAAACAGCGCTGAGAACGCCGGTCAATCCAGGGTTTGGCAGAACGGGCCCCATGGGGTTTAGTAATATCTACCGGGTATAAAAGAGCCTCCAGCATACTTCCATCTTCATTCTCATTCCTCCCTTCTTTCATTGCCTGGCGCAAAAGTCACTAGTTTCCCCCACCACTTTTAATCGCCCTTTTTTCAAATCCTTCATCGACATGCAATTCACGTGGGCATTCCTGGCTGCCTTGGTCTCCGTTGCTGCCGCTGCTCCCACCAAGCGGCAGAGCGATTGCCCCCTGCAGAGTACGTTTGAATCTAGAATCGGTGCCCGGAGACCTGACTAGTAAGAACGCTTCTAGACCTCAGCGGTTTGACCATTGTCACTTCCGCGGATTCCGGAGCACATACGCGCTGGGATGTCTTCGTGGACGCGTACGTATCACAATTCACAGGCGTTCAATGCATGTTCTCACACTCCCACTCACAGCAACGAACTGGTTCAGCCAGGCGATCTTGGCTGGGTCAGTTTTCCCTCTCCGAGACCGCGCATAGGACTGGCTGACCCCACCCACAGTTCTTTAAGAAGAGCCCGAGCGCGAACGAGGCGTTCGTGGCGCAAGTCGGCTCCCAATCGAATCTGTTCACGTTCTCGCGCAAGGATACCGGGGCGCCGATCGGCGTCTCTGGTTCGCACCTGGTCTCCAGTAGCACCTCGGCGGCGACTGTAAGCTTCCCCGGCCGTGTTACAAAGCTCCCTCATTTATTTTCGCCCTCCCCTCCTTCTAGTTCAAGGTTACATGCAGTGCCGGCTGCGACGCGTTTGCTGGCGACAATGACCTTGCCGCGGACGGATGCACGTTCGAGCTCACAGACGGCACGAATGGCGTCGGTCAATGTGCCAGCTTTGCGGCTACCAATTCCGCGGTAGCACTGACGCCTTGCGACGGTTCTTTGGGCCAGTCTAGCAAGATATTCGGCGCTTGAGGGTCCCAGAGTTGTGGGAATGATTACTACGTTCTTTAAATTTTTCATACGATATTCACAATTGTGCTTGAAATGCAACCAGTCCGGTAATACGGCGTTAAGATACATACATAAGGCGAGAGGACAAACGCATTAGAACATATAGCACCCATTTGGAAGCCGACGATCTGCCGAGCCTTGAAATCGTTCAGGCTGATTTTTTTTGTAGCTCCTGCGGGAAAGAAAATGAGGAGCACGGGGAGATCCGACCTTCATCCCAGCGCATGGGAGAATTCCTGAGACCGTGTCCTCTTGAATTGAAAGTTCCTCACAAGCTCTGGATTGTCTTCCTTGACATAGGATAAAGTAGCTTGATAAGCTGTCACGGACAGAAATTCCGTGTTGCAACGGCTCCTGCTGCAGCGCCAACAGTATCAGGCGCATGAAAAGTGCCGAGTATTAAGAACGACCCGGGTTGACTTGAAGGAAACGGGTTTTATATTGCGGAGGCAATTGCAAGGTGGGCACAGCACCCTTAAACAATTCTTGTAATTATTATACCCCCGTCTCCCTCGCAGCTTCACCTCACACAATTCCCTGTTCATTCCACGGTAAGAACAGTCACAATCGCGTGATTGTTCCGTGGACATGGCGACTCGGATCAATTCAAACATAGAGCTCGAAGTTGTGTTTATTGACAAGACAAAATATGAGTAGTGGTAGAACTAGAGGTAACCAGCATGGATGAAGTAGCCAATCACGTCCTCTTCAGTTATGATGTTCATAGGCCCGAGTATGTCATAAATGAAAGCATGCCGATCACCAGCCGCGTAGTTGAACAGGTCATTGTTGCGTCGAATCCACCTCTTGATTTGGAAAAGGGTTCCTCAATCGGGTTGAGATCTGGTCTGGTGAGTGTGGCGGGAGGAAGCGAATCCGAACACCTGCGGAGTAGAACAACGAAATATGTATGGGGGTAGTTTATCAATTTTACCTGCCGTGCGGCGTGCACTGGCTTCGCTTACAGCAAATTGCCGATTTTCATGATGCCGATTAAACAAATATCGGGTTCCCGACAACCCAGAAGTGATCCAGCTAGCCCAAGTATATGCATATCGCTTCTATGAAGCTGCAGGAACCTCTTTTGTTCATCCTTCTTCTCTGGCTGCCACGCGACACTTGTATGCTCAGCGGTATGGACCAAACTGGCTGTAGGCCTCCTAATCCTCACCTTGTTCTACAACTTTTACGTGTCTCATGCATCATTTTAACATCTGTAATGGAGCACATAGACTCTTCTGACATTTTTAGATATTGTGGGCCCAGATATATGACCGGGGACCATGCATTTAAACGACTGCCCAGGTACCCTGTCAATTGCCTTTTTGGGAGTACTCCCGAAAGTAAATTCACTAAGCAGTCAATACATGATGGAATTCGTGCAAGTTGTATCCACCTATTCCCAGGATGCATGCCCTCCATCTAGTGCACTCGGATCTGCAGACACCGCTGAGTATAAGCTTCAATAATTGAAAACTATTAAGGTTCCCGGCGGCATATAGTAAATTACTCCGGTTCGTAAACTGGTTTATAAACCGGTTTTCAAATGGTTCGGATAGAATGGCCCTTTTTTAATCATCTTGGAGTCCACCGGCAATCAGCGGAAAGGTATCTCAACTGTCCTCCACGCAGGGGACTAGATCCAACTACATACATTCAGTATTACTTGGGGTAATGGCCGCGGCACCGGCCCAGCAAACTCGCACTTATGTCCTTTTTATTTATTTATCCTTTCCATCATGACACCGACATTTTAGATCGATGGATCACAAAGAGCGGCGCTAGCTTGCATAAGGTACAAAGTACGAGTCAGAATGAGAATGCATAACCCACATGCAGTTTATGTCTCGGTTACCATAATTTTGGCACCAACCAAACTTTAGCTTGGCGCACGAAGTCAAAGCCTTGACACGTGATCTTGATGCGTGGGTAAAATTTCGTAACATACACAAACAACATGTACAGCCTGCATAGAGTCTATCACTAACTTCTTCCATCCGGACAAGCCGCACAAATAGAATAGAATCAGTCGCGTTTCAAGAACCCGACGAGCCGCTGTGCTGACACGCAGGGCCAGATAGCTATGGCTGCAGGAGCATATAGGAGTGCATAAACATGTTTCCCTTGCGGTCTGCCATTGCCCAGGCCTGTTTTAAAATAAATACTAGACTTGTAACCAGTCTGCCTACGAGTAGCAAAAATGTGGCAAGCACTTTGCCGTAGGCAGACTGGTACAACTCGGGATGTACCATCGAGCTGCGCCCGGAGTTTGAATTCTTTGGGTGGTGCCGATCATGCGATCACGGTGGCTAAGCGGTTCCCATCAATTCCCCTGTAACTTCGAGCATTTTGGACGCGCCTCCCGCACAGCTGTCGGACATTCTGAGGAGACAGAAGCTATGAGGGCTAGCATAAAAAATAGAGTTCTCTTTGAATTTTGCATAAAGAGCTTGAATTGAGCCCAGGGCGGCAGCGGGGAGAAACATTCAAACTCCGCGCACAGCCCTTGTGTTTGGCCCGAGTTGTACCAGTCTGCCTACAGCCCACATTTTTGCTACTTATAGGCAGACTGGTTACGAGTCTAAATAAATACATCAATCTACTACATGTCCTCGTCCAAGTCGTCGTCAAAATCACCACCCGCGTCCTTCGACACTTTCCCACGCTTGCGAAAGAGTGTCCTGAAGTGTTCCGAATTCTCAGCACCAAGCTCCAGGCCTGTGAGAACAATCTTCGGAGGGGATGTGTGCGAATTGTTTTGTTTGTAGGACTGCCATTGCCGTAGGAATAGAACATGACTAAGATAAGACTCAGGATAAGCATATGGCCGATAAGGACTTCGTTATAAACAAAACAATAAGGGGAAACGAACGCGGGCCAGCGGCGAAGCAAGTACGTAGTACAATGCAGGAGATGGAGACCTCTAGACGAAGGAAGAACAAAAATTATGCCTGCCGGAGGCCCTGCACCCTGAGATTTTGTCCGGCCGCGGGATCTAGCATTTGGCAGCTGGGTCCCAATTTTTGTCCGTTTAGGATCTAGCCTGGGGGGTCCAAATCTCAAATTTTTGTCCGGCACCGGATCTGGCCTCCAACGGAATAAACCGGGGTCCTGGTGTGTACTGTTTTGGCGCTTGCGGACACTTCTGATGCCGTGGCTTCCCAAAGCGACCTCCCTTAAAGTTAGTGATGTTCAGGGCCCGGCCCGGCCTGGAAGCCGCGGCTTGGGCCCGGCTTGACGCGGCCTGGGCTTCGGATATCCAAGGCCCGGGCCCGAGCCCTCAGGCAGGGCTTCAAGCCCGGGCCTCGGGCTTAGGCCCGGGCTTGAAATATATATTCCCACGGTTGAGGAGCTCGCGAAGGCATCGACAATTCCATAGCTACGCTAAGAGGTAAATCATAGTTTGGTTCAGGGGAGTGCGACCCCGACATCGAGAAGGTGGGAGGAGACCATATGTCACATTTTATATCTGGAGTGTTGCCGGATCCTGCCGGATCCGGCATTGAAGGATATTGGCTGAGGTTGGAACACGCATCGACCTTGTTATTCACATGCCTGCTTATTCGTTTAATTATTCACATGCATTGTGCGCTGTCAAGAAACATCACTAGTTCGGATCTGATCCGCCCTCCAGGCCCGGGCTTGGGGGCCCGGCTCGGGCTTCAGAATGTTGAAGCCCGAGCCCTGAGCCTGCCCAGGCCCGCTCACGGGCCCGGCCCGGCCCGGCAAGCCCAGGGCCCGGCCTGGCGGGCTCAGGGCTTGAAGCCGGGCCTTGAACATCACTACTCCCTTTCGAGTCGTTCTGGACCCGCGTTGATCCCTGCGCCCATCCTTTCCATTGCAAAGAGCTCCTTCAATTATTCGGCATGGCTCCTCAGACGGTCCTCCCGCAGATTGTGGCGAACTTCCCCCGGCTGATGGTTCCTTCGCTCCCCACACTCGCGCATCTTGAGGCGATTGTCACGCAGCCCGACGAAACCGCCGCGCCATGCAGTTCCTCTCGTGCTCGCAGGAACGGCTAACTCACCTCACTATCAACATCTGTTACGTGCTGAAACAAGACTCCCTGTCCCGCAACAATAGTCCGCACGCTGGCCATCACTGATGCTCTCCTCATTGTCACTTATACGCCGTTCCTCGTACTGCCGCGCGCACGGTCTGTCCTTACCCGCGCAGAGCTGCATATGCGTCCCCGACATGCCTATGTAGCGCCTCCTGAACACGCACTTCTCGCCGAGTGTGAGGCACTCGCAGTGCAGGGCCGGATCGTCCACATCACAACACCGGCCGTTCTACGCGTGGCCTCGGGCCATCCGAGATGACGACGATGCCGCCATGTTCCCATCGTGTTGAACAGCTTGTACGCATGCTACCATGCACCCAGTCTAATTGTAAGTGTAGTAGTACCTCCGATCGTCAAGCAGATCGATCGCATTCTGTTCCCCAATCGCCTGCATCTGGGCCTTCACCCGCGCCGCCGCGAGCTCGCGCTGCCCCTGCTCGCGCGAGAACTTCGTCACCTTCTCTACGCGCGCGAGCATGCGCGGGTCCGCTTCCTCGGGCAGCACGGTGCGCGGTAGGGCGCCCCACGCGCGCAGGGCGGGCAGGTCGTACAGCCGCAGCACGCGCGAGAGGTTGCCCCAGTGCGCGGAGGGGTCGCACAGGATGTCGATCGAGGTGATCTCGACGAAGCCCGCGGGCGTCAGGAGGGGCATGCGCCCGTCCCCGGCGGGCGTGTTCGGCGAGCGGGCGCGCAGCGTGTACTCGATGCTGAAGAGATCGAAGACGCGGCGCAGCGCGACGTCCGCGACCTGCTCCTTGGACTTTCCCGATCTCCCCACGCCCGCGATGAGGTTCGCGTTCCCTTTGTATCAGTTTAGTTGGCGGCGGCACGGCCGTGGGGCGCGGGACTCACAGGTGTTGTCCTCTCCGACGTAGCCCTGGTCGTTGAGGAAATGCGAGTATGCCTCGGGGACGAGAAAGCCCGTGCGCCCGGTGTCGAGGTAGGCGAAGAGCGTGTGCATGAGGTGCACGAAGATGGGCGTGGGGCTGAGGTCCGCGAGGAAGAAGGGGCCCCAGCCGGTGACGTCGCTGGGTGGTGGTTGAACTGGTGTCGGCGCAGTTGGGGCTGGGCTATACGCCTCATCGCGAGGGGGCATGGTGTACGACGATACGCCCCCGGCCGAGAGCGTTGACGCGGAGGAGGTGGGCCGCTGCTGCCGTGCGGGCAACGGCGGGGGCATCGAGATACGCTTCGGAGGCGGCAAGGGCGGAGATGCCGCTGGAGTGGGGACAGGGGATGGAGTGGATTCCGCTACCGTGACGGGCGGCGTATGGGCGCTCAGGGCCGGTGATGCGACAGGGCTTGCGGCTGGCGGCGCCGCTAGCGATCCCGCGCCCGCGTATACAATGGCCGTCGACGAAGCGATGGCCGTCTGCGACCCTCCGCCGCTCACCCTGAACACGAGCGTGCCGTGCGCCGCGATATGCCCGCCCGAGAACCGCTCACCTACAGCACAGTTAGCGCACAGATCGTAATCGGGGCAATCGATGCAACGGATCCGCGGATCTTTCGAAGAGATCGAGCGGGAGCAGCCATCGCAGCTGAAGTAGGTCAGGGCCATGGGAGGAGAGGTAGCAATGCGGGAAGATTTACGCGGTCGAGCTAGTCTATGTAGTGCCCTGAGCCTCACCTATCCTCCATGCTCCTCCTGTCAATTTGGTGCCTGATTCAACTGTCGATCAGCACACAGCAAAATGACAAATAGAAAATTGCTTGGCGTACGCGTAAAGCATTCAATGAGCTGAAACCAACGTATTCCGCGCCGGGAAGTGGGAATTTGTGAGGGTTTGTCTGAATTGGATGTCGTTGCGTTGCAGCTCTCACTGGCATATACCCTGCTACATTTTATGGAGTCGGTACAAAATTTGCGGTTATGATCAAGAGTCCGACATTTAAGTGATTAATTCAACTGCCTTGCGGTATCACGGTATCGATAAGGATCCGGAAGTCGAGGCCCTAGCCGTAAGTAGTCAAATGAAAGGAGCGCGGAAGAATAAGCGACTTTCCGGTGCCTGGGTAACCCAATCGGTGAGTATTCCAACTGTTCGGACACTGGGTGAGCAGCTGTCTCACAGTCAATACAGCGCTAAGTACCTGGGCATCTGAGCGAACGGTTAGGGTGGCTAGATCTCACGCGATTTCGAGATTTTCGCCCTGCGTGGCGACTTCGGGCGCTTTAGGCGGCTTGGCAAACGCCCAGTTGAGGTTTGCGATACGGAAAGTTGCGGTACACAACCTCAGGGCGATTGAGTTCGAGCCTGAGAGCATGCAAGAGCCTTGAAAACTAGAGAGATCGAGATTGTTGCAGGTCAGCACGGAAGGAGGTTTAACGAGAGCCAAGCAAATTCTAAAAATTGAACTGATTGCCTTCTCGGTGGAATGCGGCTTTTTAAGATTTCTGGGTCATGTGCCGTATAATGAACTGAAGGGAGCTTGACCATTTCTCGATACCACCGAGTTCCACCGAGTCACTGACCCTCTCTGACCCTGGGTTGCCACTGGGTCCACGAGCGAACCTTTAGATGAGAGCCTAAAGGCATAGTCGGGATGACTACTGCAAAGAGCGAGCTGTTGTTTCGGCATCGAGAGATTCACGAGTCGAAAGACGTGGACGTTCGCAAGACATTTGTCGATGTAGCAAGAGAAGAGGTGGAGGCACTGCCACCATCAATCATCATTCCATC
>JARKIE010000420.1:0-74863 GCA_029378255.1 Mycena rosella | reverse complement strand
GAGTCACCTTGCCGTCCATATTCATGATCTCGCACATCGGCTTGCGCACACTCTTGGTCGTGGTCTTGGGCTTCTTGGAGGCAGGGGTGTTTTCGCTTTCGAACTTCGCCGACGTGGGACCTGTAAAGACAGATTTATAGCCCTGTGACGTGGCGGTGAGCGTCTGCATTGGCTGAGGAAGAAAAGCGTACTCGGACAAGATATCTGCTCTTCAAAAAACCGACGTCGATGTTGTTCTTGTCGCCCTGGAAGCCGAGGTAGAAGATGCGGCAGTAAAAGCTCTCATTGAGGTCGAGGTCGCCAGAGCGAAGCTTGCGTCGGGTCCTGATGGCGATGAGTCAGCAGATCACTGACCAAATGCGGAAAACGACGTGCTCTGGCAGCGACCAGTCATGCTCGACTGTAGACAATAAACCCCCACACACGTCGTTCTCTACCCCTCGGTTCAGGCGCTCGGAAACTAGCCAGGGTCCGTACTGCCTCATGAGCTCGCCCTTGTCGTTCAGGATCGGTGGGGTGTGGTCGAAGACGGCGATATCGGGACGATCTCGGTCTGCGTTAATCCAATCACCAAGATTTCCTGTAATTTTGCCGAAATCATCGCTTCGCGAGTCGTTCGCGCCCTTCTGGAGCTGCAGTGTAGAGGTCAGCAACATATTCGACTGAATCACGACCACGTACAGCCCTATAGAATTCAATCACTTCGGCCGGCTCGCTGGTCGTCAGTTTGCGTTCGAGGTTCGGTACGAGGCGCTTCATCTGCAAATAGGCCCCCAAGTTTCGTTCTTGTCTACAGCATACAATCATGAGTGAAGATCTGGCACGGATAAACGGTGACTCGCCCTCGTTTCTCTACCAGAAAAGCCTCCTGTTCTGGGGTCAGGTCTTCGGAAAACTCGTCGTATGTGACGGGCGGGAATGGGTCGAGTAAGTAGGTCTCTGCTGCTGAAATGACCATCGATATCTCGCCGAACAGGACTGCAAGCATGCGGAAGCCTCGACCCATTGCTTGTGTGCTACCCGATGTCCTACGGCCGATAAGTATTAACGATGCACGATGGCAGCGGATCGGGATACGAACTGAGCTGGCCCGCGTTTCCTCTTCTTCTGCGCGTCGGCCTCGTTGCGTACTTGTAAGGCCAGGAACGCAGCCTTGTAGTCAATGACCCGCTCTGCACCACGGGCCCCAGATGACGAGCGGCGAGAGATGACCGGTGAGAAGAACGGTGACCTGTGATAGGGGAGCTATCACGGCCAGGGCTCGATGATCTGTGGCGGCTGCGGCTGCGGCTGGAGGAGCGCGAGCGTGAGCGACGCCGGCTCGAGCGTGATGAAGAGGATCCAGCAGGCGGCGGCATGGGTAGATGGGGGTGGACGCAGGGATGTACGGAGGGATGATGGGAGGAGAGGACGAGAGGTGATAAACACGTTCGCCCTTATATATCCTGCGCTCACTTTTGCATCAAACAGTCAACAAACTAGTGCGTGATCGTGCAGTGAATTTGCAAATGCGGAGCGCAAATCCCGGTTCCGTGACGATAGCCGCGGCGGCGGCAGATAAGCACCTCTCAGACCCGCCCCATGGGCACCCACCAAACTCAGGGCACCAGACGCCTCTCCTGGCGCCGTCCTTATTTTTATCCCGGCCTCATATTCATATTTCTTCTGTGCATGGCCGGGTTCATCTGTGGCGCGCCAGGATGCAAGGAATCTGCCGGCTCCACGGGAGCCCTCACTCGGCACCATGAGGGTTGCGAAAAATGGGCTGAATTCCAGCAGATACAAATTAATGCGCGGCGGGACAGGGCGGCGCTCGGTATTAATCCTCACAAAACTCGACCCGGTGGGACGAAAAGAAAATCTCCGCCACCTGCTACGGCTCTACAGCAACGCAAATTTAGACTCGGACACTCAGGACCTTCGTCCTTGCCTGTGGGTACAATTTTTTTATTCCTTTAGTCCTAAATTCATCATTTGAACTCCTTTCAGAACAACACCGACCCCGAGTCTCAGTCTGCAGGATCCTCTTTCACCCAGAATTCGCTGTCGGATGATTTCGATATGGTAGACATCTCCCCGGAGGACTCGTACACACCCATCGCCACAAGTGGCCCAGCTCTAATCCCACCTCCGAGTCCTCCGCCCGATCCAGAATCGGGAGAGGCCGCCGAAATATCCGCTTGCCTGCGCGTTACAGGGATATCCTTCCCGAATCATTACCCCCCGTGCCTCCCCCTGAATCAGAGACACCAACAGAACCCGTGCTACCTCGCGTGACGTTAATCGTCAGGGACACCTTCGAAACGTGCTAAATACCTTCGGTCTCTGGCGCAGTTACCTCCATCGGCCGACGTATGATCCAGATTCTTTGGTATCATTGGATGACCTGTCCAATCAATTCGCTCAGCGGCAGAATCCGACTCAGTCGACTCAGCCTCCAGCTACGACTTCAGCCGCGCCACCATCCACAGCAAATTATTCAACTTCCCGCCTTATGCGTTGGTTCAATAACGGCACTACGACAAAGTCCCAGGGCGAGCTCAATTCTCTCGTCCATGACGTCCTCCTAGATCCAAAATTCGACGTCGAGGAGCTAGCAAAATTTGACGCTGGCCGTGCCAATAAACAGGTCGATGCAGATGCAAAAACGGCCTTCCCGCTTCTCAGTGATTTCAAGGAGGCCAGCGTCGAGATCGAGGTTCCGTCTGGGGCTCCGAACATTCCGTCCCGAATGTTTGCAGTACCTGGCCTATATTATCGCAGCCTCGTTTCAGTGATCAAATCGGCATTCGCCGATCCTCTTTCTCGCCACTTCCATTTCGCCCCGTTCAAACTTTTCCACAAAATCCGAAGCACTGCTGCACAGATACGTGTTTTCAGCGAGCTTTACAATTCTGATGCATTCATCGCAGAGCATGATCATCTGCAGAGGCACGGGAAACTCCCCCCTGACGATCTTGGTTGTAAACGCGAGAAAGTCATAGCGGCACTGATGTTTTGGTCCGATTCCACCCACCTCGCCAATTTCGGCACAGCTAAGCTCTGGCCCATCTACATGCTGTTCGGCAATCTCTCGAAGTATATCCGTATTAAACCAAACGTCGGGGCCGAACATCATGTCGCCTACATTCCGTCGGTGAGTCTGACCGAGCATTTAATAAATTAAATCTGACGCAATTGTCCTGGAGCTTCCGGACTCGATTCAAGACATGATTTCTCAGTTCCACGTCAAATGGTCAACTCAGAAAGGAGATATCCTCACCCATTGTCGCCGGGAGTTGATGCACGCTGTGTGGAAGCATCTCCTAGACGATGAATTCATCCATGCGTATACCTATGGGATCGTAATTAAATGCGCGGATGGTATTGAACGACGTGTTTATCCACGTCTGTTCACTTACTCCGCTGATTATCCGGAGAAGTAGTTGTTACTCTCGCATATAGTTCATATATTGATCTGCCTTTATTAGGGTTCTACTTGCAACGATCCGCGACGGTGGGGGTTGCCCATGTCCGCGATGCCTCATACCGAAATCACAACTGCACCTCATGGGTTTTTCCCGTGATATCTCGGCCAGAGTCTCGAACATCCGCAAGTATCTCGGCGACGCCATCAAGACCGCTCGCCGTCAGATATATGTATTCGCACACGGCATTGGATCGAGGAAGATCGATGATCTTCTCAAAGATACCTCCTCTGTTCCGACTCTGGTATGTGCACAGACGCCTCCAATTATATTGAGTACCAACCAATCTGTTTCACAGAATGCGTTCATGGAGCGTATCGGAGGGGATTTTAATCTCCACCGTATGCTTGTTGTTGATTTCATGCACGAGTACGAACTCGGGGTGTGGAAGAACCTTTTCATCCATCTCATTCGACTTTTGTATGCTATGCCCAACGGGAAAGACTTGGTCGCTGAGTTAGATAAACGGTGACATCTTAATGATTTCCAGCGCTGCAAGCATGCTGATCTGGATGAGCAGATACCGGCAAATGCCGCGCTTCGGGAATGCTACGATACGCCGCTTCGCCACCAATGCTTCGGAAATGAAGAAGCTCGGTGCCCGAGACTTCGAAGATCTCCTACAATGTGCCATCCCGGCTTTCGATGGTCTTTTTCCGCCTGAACACAATGACCGCGTCCTCAAACTGCTTTATCGGATGGCTGAATGGCATGCTTTTGCCAAGCTCCGAATGCATACCGATCCGACACTTGAACATCTGAAAAAGCTGACACCTGAAATTGGGCGGCTCATGCGAGACTTCAAAAACACTACTGCTCGCAGTTCCAGACATTCGAGTTACCCCGGGAGACTGCTGCTCGCGGGCGACGCGAGCAGCGTGCAGCCACTGCGGCAGCGGCTCGGGGCGCTCCTCCCCAAGCCGAGGCCCCGGCACCTCCCTCAGCGCCTCCCTCAGCACCTCCCTTAGCGCCTCCGCCTAAATCTAAAAAAGAGAAGACACTCAATCTAAACACATATAAATGGCATGCAATGGGCGACTACGAGCCAACCATACGTCTCTTTGGTCCAACTGACTCGTACTCGACACAACTCGTAAGTCGTGGCCATCGTTCCCCCAAATTCTTCCGAAGCTTGGTTTCTGACTGGTGGCATAGGGCGAAAGTCTTCATCGTCTCGTGAAGCGTCTTTATGGATTGACCAATAAGCAAAATCATACGGCACAGATTGGTGTACGATACATGCGGCTTGCGCGTGCAAAACTGGCCGAGCGGGTTGCGCGTAAAAAACACGGCCATCACGTTGGATTCGGGCAAGACGATCCGCTCGGTGCGACGCCAGCCGATATTCACCATCACATCAGTGACGCCAGGCGCTATCCTCTGGACATCTATAATTTTCATTCCAGAACGGGAGATCCCGCGATGGTGGTGAGTACATAAACTGCGCGGACTTTCTTTCCCTGACGTTGCTCAGGATTTTATACCCAAGCTACAGGATCATGTCCTCGGGCGGCTTCTCAACCGCGATTTTGACGGCGACTCTCACGAAGAATTCACACCGGCAGATCGAAACACTGTGCGTATTGTCAACAACAGAATCTATGCTTCCAAAACACTCCGGGTAAATTACACAACATACGATGTGCGCCGGGATCAAGATACACTCAACCCCCGCACTTCCGCCTTTCTCATGGTCCGCTCACCTGAAACGGAAGCCGGTGCGCACCCGTATTGGTACTGTCAGCTACTCGGCGTCTTCTATACCAGGGTGTTTCGTGTGACTTCATCGGATACGACCACTCCAGCCGATGGAATTCCTCTGGGTTAGATGGCTAGGCATTGAACCGGGATATCGCGCAGGGTTCAAGAAGGCACGTCTACCAAAGGTTGGGTTCGTGCCGGAGTCGGACCCTTACGCATTTGGATTTCTTGATCCTGCGCAAGTTGTTCGCGGGAGCCATCTTATCCAAGCCTTTGCTGGCGAACGCACAAACGATCTTCTTGCCACTCGAAACCTTACCGCCGCCCGAGCCGTAGATGATGAAGATGACTGACTGAATTATTATGTCAACATGTAAGCGTGTATCCTTGATTCCGACCCTGTTTAATACCGCTGACGTTTTCCTCTTCCAGTTTTGTTGACCGCGACATGCTAATGCGTTATTTCGGTGGTGGAATTGGGCATTTGTCCGTGGGAATTGTGCCAGATGAAGACGAGGATGAACCGACGATCCTCGGGAATGATGACGCGGGAGTGGTCGAGTCGCATTCACATCCGGTCGGAGTTCCCGAGGAGGAGGAGGAGGAAGAAGAGGAGGAGGAGGAGGAGGATGAGGAGGATGAAGAGGACTTCGGGCCTGAGGAAACCGATGATCAGGTGGAGGACCTCGGTTTTGCGGACTTTTAGTTTAATATATACCATGCCCCCCGGGCTTACCTTACTTTTAAATGGAATGTATGTTCGTCGCGATAAATTATAACCGTGACCAAAACTGAGGGGTCGAGACGCGCCGCAGTGGAGGCTTAAGTGGAAAATTCAAGTTATGCGTTGGGGTCACACTTGTGACCGCACGCGCCGAGATTGCGAAATCCTGGATTTTGGCCTAACTGTGGAGGGCTGAAAAAGAAGCTGTAAAAAAAAATCAGGGTTGCTTGAACATGCGACTAGCTTAATTTGGGACCATGCATATCAAGGGCACGCAGGCGGTGCAGGTACAATTAATACTCAAGCTGATCAGCAGGCGATTTGCTTTGAAATCATTTCCCCGGACTTTACTTCTAATGTTCGTTTTAATATGACTGTCAAAAACCACTTGAAATGAAGTGGAGAAGCCCCACAAAATTTACAAAAAAAATCACGGCGCCCCCCGTCCATGGTGTATTATTTTGTCCGACGCGGTCGATCGTGAAGCAGGGCTTCCGAGTCCCAAAGAGGCAATTGTAGCTGCTGACGTAGCGCTAGGGAAGAAAGCTGTAGGTACGCCTCGTATTCCTTTGCATTTTAAAAGTGGGAGAAACCTTATACTTGTATTTAAATAGCTAGGCTACCTATGGCCATGGGAAGACATTCTCTTTATTGTGAGTCCTAGACTCCCGGAGATATGCGCACAACTCGCTGTACTTCCGTTGTAACCGCGACGTGGCTCGGGCATGTGCACGTATCTTTTTCACGATGCGATGTGCCTTGTCGCGCGCCCGTCTCCGTCTCCTCTCCAGCTCCGCAGCCTAAATGATTGGATGTAAATACAGAGAATATCTAAGAACGATCGCTGCCGTGCTTACCATAGTGACGCGTCGGATAAGACGCAGAGGACGCGATAGGGGGGCAGTGGGTGCCACCGTGGTCGGCCCCGATGACTGCAGAAAGCGCCGTCAAAGGGAATTCCGAGCTCGACCATGAATTTCGGGCGTACCGCGGGCGGAACCCTTCTGACAAGGCGAGCGCGGCGAGCACGACGAGCGAGCATATCACCGTCAATGACGCCATGGTCGTCGCCGCTCGCCCCGTCCACATTGATAGCGACCGGCTCCAGTTCGAAGATCGCTTGTGATCGTGCCAGTGGAGTCGCAGGTGGTGAGGTAGTATGAGTGGGAATCTAGGATGTACGTGATAGTCAGTAGTAGCGAGGATGAAATGAGCTGCTGGTGACGTACCTTGAGTCTCCGAGCAGTAGACCATTCATCCTCGCCATCCTCCAATGGTTGCGAAGAGCAGACGAAGGCGACGTCCCAGTCGCCGTCTGAGTCGTCATTTGCTGTGGCCTGCCGCGAGGTCCCTGCTGAAGCGCAGTACACCGAGAGATCCTCGTCCTGTGAGGGCTGTGAAGTCCCTACGAACTCCATGAGGGGGCAGAGAGTGTCGCACTTGCAGTGGGGGAAGAAGCTGAACTTGAAGTCCAAACAAACAGCGGCGGCGGCCACTGGCAGGTCACGCTCTTGGCGGCGCAGAGGTCCGTCTGGCACCGGAATCATAAGGCCCGACAATTCCGTGTCGCGCTGACCGACGCTGGCCCGCAGCGTACGATTCTGGCGAAGAGCTGATGAGAAGCATGCAGTGCTGACAATGCGCTGATGAGCGCTGGCGAGCGCTGGTAAGGCCGGATATGGACTCATCAAAGTCACACGCGTCATTAGCCCATATCCAAGAGGTAGGCGCAAGAGGCAAGCAGATCATTGATCTCGCACACAGATCAAGGCACGTGAGGAACCATCCCCTGCCTAATCCGGAAGCACCACTGACCGCCACTGCCCTCTTAACTCGATATACTCTCTGGCTAGCTGGCCGCCTGTTTGGGGTCTTGGCTGCCCTTTCCCTGGCCTGCCCTGCTGGTCTCTAAACCCCTGATCTCTTCACCTTGAACCACCCTAAAAAACATGTTAATTCTGTAAATACTGTCGATAGCAGTGTCCATAGTAATGGAAGTACTTAATTGTTGATTATATGTGCTCTTTCTTGGGTACCACATGTAATAACAGCGAAAACAGCTTTGGTTCGATGGATTTCCGGATTAAGCAGGGGATGGTTCCTCACGTGCCTTGATCTGTGTGCAAGATCAATGATCCGCTTGCCTCTTGGGTAGGCGATCTCTGGATCGCGCACACAGATCAACACACGTGACTCGCCATCACTGCCCAAATCGGGACGTGCCACTCTCAGCTTACCGCCAACGCGCTTGACCCAGAAGACACCGCCTCATCCTCGCCACCGCCGGAACTCGTAGATAATCGACCTCAGGGGGTAGCCTAACACCTGCTACCCCCAATCTACCTTCCACAAAGTGCAGTCGCACCTTTTTGGAGTCTGTCAAAATAATATATACTGTGATTTCGCTCCTTTACTCGGTGCTACGAACGACATAAATTACACAACACAACCTATGGTATCTAATTTATCTACAAAGCATTGAAAACATCCTCCAAGGGCCCGGAATAAGCAAGTCGTGATGATTTCGGGGGACAATGTTCCCATGGATCGACATTCTCTTTGTCTCGCCGACTTGGTGACTTCTGCAGCCAGTCAGAGGTTCGCTTCTGACCCCGGGCTATCACTTGAGGGGGCGCCATAGCAACCTGCAGATCAGGCCAAGCGACAGTCCTCGCATTTGGAATGCTAAGAGTACTTTGGCCCGCATTTGTGTTGACACTGCTATCAACAGTATTTACAGAGTGGAGATTGTTGTCCTCGAAACGGTTCACGGTGAGGGCAAGGTGAGGGTTCCGGAAGGTAGATTGGGGGTAGCAGGTAGGCTACCCCCTGAGGTCGATTATCTACGAGTTCCGGCGGCGGCGAGGACGAGGCGGTGTGTTCTGGGTCAAGCGCGTTGGCGGTAAGCTAGAGTGGCGTGTCCCGATTTGGGCAGTGATGGCAAGTCACGTGTGTTGATCTGTGTGCGCGATCCAGAGATCGCCTACCTCTTGCCCATATCCGCTGTGCGCAGATTTCCTGATGTTGACCGGAAGGCCGATCAGTGGCGGTGCCGCTACGGGGCACCGCCGAAGTTCGGCATCATCACTCTCTCCGTTTACCATCGTTCCGTTTTTTTCTCTGAGCCCCGTCTAGTGCGCAATTTCGCTCGGAGCCGTGAAATTACACCGTATCTGAACCGGTTATTCACCCTCGCTCAATTGCCGTGTAGACCACGCGCCTCCACCCGCGTTGAAAATCAGTCCTACGTAAACCTCCGCGACGCGCGTAAATACCAAAGCAGCGCCAGTTCACTCTGCTCAACCTCGTCCATGAACGAAACCTCGCAAAATACAGCTCTGAATAGCCGATCTTTTACCTCAAGTACAGCTGTACCGGCTTCTGCATATAACTGGATCACCTACAGGCGAAGCACTGCAGCCACTACCAGTGACTTGGACTGGACTGGAGCGCTCCTCTGAACGGAGCGAGAACTTATCAAGCTCGTCTGTCTACAATACACTGACTCGCTTCGAGCGGATCACTCTGCAACTACTCTCGCATCGCTGCTCGCGCTCTGCTGCGGCTGTATAGCGAACTCCGGTACAAATCCCCGGCAGCCTGCGCTTCTCTGCTTCTTTCCGCTTCAATATCTTCTCAATTCCAATACACTATAGGTATCCCATTCATTCGACCCTCCTTGGCTCACACATGACCGCTAATTCTTTGCCGATACAGCCACCAAACCCCCTACTGCCGATTTCGAGATTCATGTACGCATACACACGCTATCCGGAAGCTTTCGCCATCGATGCATTCCCTACCACGAGGGCTGCCCCGTATGTCTCAAGCCTGTGCCGGTACCTTTGGGTCGAAAATTCACAACATCACAGCGCCTCGAGCGTTCCCACATCCTATAAACAAAGTCATCCAGCCCACTCATCGTCCTGATGTATTCTTTGGGTCAACGCGAGAACTTGACCAGCTTGTCTTCCAAACAGCATACCCTGATGGCGCGCCACGAACAGTAACCATTCGATTTTTGAACCCCTCTCTATAAATTCGCGGCCTCCCTACAAATTTGAACTCACCATTCGCTCGCGAGTGAAAATATCGCAATAATTCAACTCACGATGGTGGATCACGGTGTTCATTTTTTCTGCAGGATCATTGGAGCGGAATTTCCGCGTGTGCCTCGCACTCGCTGTTCTGGTCCGGCTGCCGGATCTCCCCAACAAGAGGGTCAATAACAAATCGCGCCACTCGCACCCTGCCGCAGCTGTATCACGAGCTCTTGCTCAAATCCCTGGCAGGATACGCTCCTCATCCAGCGCTTCAATCTATTGTGACTACCAACTCACGATTATATGGATACAACCGCGATCCGGGAGATTCCGCCATCTGGTATGGCCCCACCGTGCCTCAAGCCGCGCCAGTCGGGTGTCTGAAAATCACCAACATCGCAGTGCCTCGATCATTCCCACATCGTACAAACAAAATCATCCAGCCCACTTATAATCCTAGTGTGTTCTTCTTTGGCTCAACGCGAGAACTTGAGCAGCTTGATCTCGCAACTCCATCACTCACGCACTATACTCTCCTGGCGCGCTACAAAGTGCAATAATTCGATTTTTGAACTCCTCTCCACAAATGCAGAGCCTAACTAGAAAGTTTGAACTCGGACATCCGCGAGCGCGATAACTCAAGCAGGGTGTTCAATTCTGTCCTTTTCATGAGAAATTCCCCGTCCGCATCGCGCACTGTTCTGGTCTGGCTGCTCAGATCCTTCCGACATTTAGGTTCGATAACTGGATCCGATGTAAAATGGGATTCACTGCAGGTTTCCTTCGGATTCGAAGCTGCTTATTGCGTCGCTTTGTGTCTCCGTTCCAACTCCCACACATCTATCTATGATATGACCTGCATATGCCATCGGGAAACATGACGCGGAACATGCATTTACATTTTTCTGAGACCTCGGGATTAGCAGGCGAATCCCTCTGGATCGCGCCACTACTCCAACTTCGGTATCCCGCGCACCGCAATTAATCGTGAATCCTGGGGTGAGTGGAGCGCCGGCGTGCGCTGCATCGCAGCTAAAATTACTGAATGCCGCGACTCTGAAATCAAGAGACTGTTATAATTTATGTTGGACGAAGATAATGCCGAAACAGGACGTACTCTACCTGCCGTGAAGAATTGATTCACATTGAGCGACTGCACTCGCGCAGTGATACATGACCACTGTAACTCTGCGTATCGATTCCGCAAAGTCCTGTGGTGTGGAAGGAACCATCGGGGCATGGGGCACCAATGGATTCCCCGGAGGTTAGGAAAGCATCGAACCAGACGCACAAATACAACAACTCGTTAATTGAGAGCCAAACATTCGAAGGCATTCGAAGGTAGCGTAGGCGAAACAAACTGCTCCTAGTCCTCCCAGTCCCAGCGGAGTTCAATCCTCTCCCTTGTACCGAAAAGGAATAATGAAACCATCCGATGCTCAACGCCCGGGGAATATAGACGAAAAATATAAGAGAAAATGTGCGCGTATCCGCACCCAAAACGCCCACACCATAAATGCCGCAAACTGCAGCATCGCCGCGCCATACAGGACGACCACGCGCCCCCGTGCGCGCGAACAGGGCGGGGCGCACGAGTGGCGAGCGATTGCCCGTGCGTATCAATGCTGCAAGACCCCGCGCGCGCCCCGCTCCGTTTAGGCGCGGCTCGGGGGAGGGCGCCTCGGACTGTCGCATGTTATCTTGGGGTTACAGTGGTGAAAACCCAGGGCGGGTCGTAGAACGCGCCCCCCGAGCGCGACTGCACGCGCTCGAGGCGGGCCTCCCGCGGAGAAGAGTACGAGGAGGAGGAGCGATATTATGTCTGGCGAGAGGCGTCAGCTCGGATGGAATGGCTGGAATCAAGATACATAAGGTGTGTCAGAGGCGGAAACTTGTCTGAACTGGAGTGAACCGAATCAGACGGATCCACGGGAGTGATACACGAAATATGATGCGTAGAAACAAAACTCACCTCGTCCCCGCCCGAATTCGTCCTGTCCGGCGATCCACCAAACGGCGGATGCTCCCATCCAGGTGCTTGGTTGCGATGGTGCGGATGCGGGCGCAGACGCCCCGTGATCCAGTCGAGGAGTCCCGGCGGTGGTGGCCGGTGGCCGTGCTCGCGATGACGCGGGTGGTGGTCCTCGTCCTCGTGTTAGTGCGGCGCAGAGCCAAAGTTGGATTCAAGATCGATGGAGAGCCGCTCAAGGAGGGTGCGGGAAGAGAGCATACAACATGAATATTTAATAAAAAGAATTATACGGATGAAGATGAAGGAGATTGGTGAGGAAGAGCGTAAATAACGCACTTCAGGCTACCCTTATTACCTACCCTTAGGGATAGATTATTTCTTATGGAATAACTAGCCCTAGGGAGGTGTTTTTCAACTGGCCCCGCCATCAGACATGATCCTAAAATAATGTAAAATAATGATTAAAAACAGAAAAATAAACCGACCAGGATCCACCTAACACGCCCCGTGCGCTGCGACACCCGCCCCGTGTACTGGAATCTGATCCCGGGCCTAGCCTGCCATCACATGGGATGCTTGTCATGTAAAACATAATCTCTGCCAGGTTCCAGTACTTGTTTAAGAGTTGTCATGGCTTGAACACTGCTGTTTGTCCAAGGTAGAGCCTCACCATAGCTAGTTGATAGGTTCACGGCAGGGTCTGATCTTATGATGTGATCAATCATATTCACTCCTCTGTCCAAAAGAGGAATTGGGTCATATATATCTTAGGCAGTAATAGTGTTCTCTTGGGATTTTATTGTTCCCAAGACCAGATGATCATCTTATACCATTTCCTGTAACTGTTGACTGGCTGATAGCTTATTTTATGGTCAGAAATCATACAATCTGAGGAAAATAATATTCCTGCCACAGCTCAGCTGCTGGATCACATAAAATCAACTAGATAATGCCCTGAATAGCTTCAAAACGAATCAGTGTTCAACTGAAGGACTTGGGGACTCGAGCACAGAGGGAAGCTCCATTGATCGGGTGTCCGAGATGTCCGGAGGTCCGGGCCGGGCCGGGCCGGCGTCTGAAC
The DNA here is from genome assembly GCA_029378255.1 of Mycena rosella. NCBI lineage: Eukaryota > Fungi > Basidiomycota > Agaricomycetes > Agaricales > Mycenaceae > Mycena > Mycena rosella. Next base: position 61,875 of record JARKIE010000420.1, on the reverse strand, counting down.
ATCGTGTAAAATATGCTTTTGGGGATTTTCCTGCCCCTCTCCTATTTTACATAGACTCTAATCAATCATGACTTGCATTTTATATCCTCAGAGGGGCCACAAGTCACTCAGGTCTCCCAGAATAAGCTGAATAATGCAAAAGAACCAAGTTTGGATGGGTGTTTGCTGCTGAACATAGTGTTCTGGCACTTCATAGGAAGTCATATCACTTTTGAGGTGACATTTGAGGTCCTGCAATGTTCATGAACAATTAGAGAAAGAAACCTGGGAGAGAACATGCAGTTATACAGCCTGGGGTATAATTGGTAACTAGAGAAGTTCCTGAATAGCCCGAAAACTCAAAATCAATAAAATGTCTTGGACCCCAAGGGTTTCACATATGTTGTATCAATCACTTGGAAGTATTTTTAGACAGTATAACAAACTGCATATCTACAGCCTAACACCTGGAGTAGCCCAGTTGATGCCAAATAAAATATATTTGAAGATTTTAGTTGAGATGAAGGGTTTGGTACAAAGGTCTGCATACTTGCGACCATCCATATGGATGTTGGGGGAAGACCATATTCCATATTGAAGATCGCAGGAGCTAAAGTGAAAGTGCAATGGGGTAAGCATTGTTTTGGGACAAAATGGTGTCAAACAGCAGAAAGGGCCATCAGATTCCTTCCAAGCATCATATTCAGGTAGCCTTAGAGTAGAGGTACATGGGCCAGATACTCTGGGTCTGTCAAAAAATCAATGAAGTTGAGTATTCCTTCTCCAGTGTGCATCAAAGAACTTCCAAATTAGGAAATTTTGTGCTTGAACCAGCGGGTTCGTATATCGGAGGCATCGGTGAATGGGCTAAAAATAGGTACAGACCCTAAAATGTAGAGCTCGATGAGAGCTACAAGAAATGTCAAAGGGTGTGTTAGCTCCCGAGGCATAGTTGGGCTGTAAAACCTGAAATACTTTTTCAAACACGGCGGTTTGGCGAGTGCCAGATCAGGATATACCTTTGTTTGGATGGGGCGGGACAGTGGCAGCGGGTTTAATGCGGATGACAGTGCCGTGATTTGATGCGCAGTTGATGATCATATGGGGCGCAGCATGCAGGAGATCAGATGGTCGCACAAGGGGCGGGTGTCAGAAGCGCACGGGGCGCGCTAGGTGGATCCTGGTCGGTTTATTTTTCTGTTTTTAATCGTTATTTTTACATTATTTTAGGATCATGTCTGATGGCGGGGCCAGGCAGCCCCGGTACGGGATCAGATTCAAGTGCACGGGGAAGGCATCGGGGGCGCACGTGGCGCATCGTGTGCATCTGGGTCAGTTTTTTTCTCTCTTTTTAATGGTTATTTTTACGTGATTTTAGGATCATGTATGATGGCGGGCCAGGCATGCAATCACACCACACACATCGGTATATCCTAGTCAATTCCAGTACATAGGGGCAGGTTTCAGCAGTGTTCATGGCACAATTTTGGCAACCTTATTTTTCTTCTATTTTCTTTTGGCAATTTATCATATCTTTTTAGTAATTTCCTTTTTGGGATGGTGCACCTCCCGCCGTCGGGAGGCACGCGTTGGGTGATTATATAATGCACCACAAGAAATTCTCTAAGTCCCTCAACTCATATGCTGCAGCATGTGGTGACTAGCTGGGTTGCCTCTAACTAGAGGCGCCACATACACCATCATGTGTGCACTCAGATAAGTAAGAACAAAAACAATAAAGTGTCTTGGTGTGAGTTGAATGTGCGGGCAGTGGAAAAAAAATTATGTAAGGTAAAGGTGAGGCATATTAACCATTGAGTCAAGTGAGCACAACAATGTAATTTGTGCCAACACAAAGGTTTTTTTGTGTCGGCAAAAAAAAAAGTATGGCTTCCCAATCCGGCCACTACCGCCAATGTCCCAATTAGGAAATTCTGGTCAAACAGGTCAGGGAGGATGCAGGAATGAGCGTGCAGGTTGATATTACATGATTTAGTGTAAGTCAAGCTGATTTGCCTCTAGACAGAGGTTTCATGAGGAACGAGGGATATCCCCACTCGGGATGGGATGTCCCACTTTGAAAAAAGATAAAAGTGGGTACATCCCGCCTTCAAATTAATAGAGGTGGGACGTCCCACCTCTATTTGTGGGACATCCCACCGAGATGTGATGTTCTGACGGGGAATTCCCCCGTCAATAGGACATCCCAATGAACCGAGGTGGGATGTCCCACATTATTGAAGGGGGATTTCCCACCTGTGGGGACATCCCACTACAGTAAATGGGATGTCCCCACGATTAAAGTGGGACGTCCCAGGTGTTTGTGTGGGATGTCCCAAGTGTTTTTGTGGGATGTCCCAAGTGCTTTTGTGGGATGTCCCAAATGGTTTTGTGGGATGTGCCATATGTGCTCATGGGACATCCCACATAGCTAACTGGGACGTCCCATGTCCCACGGCACACAATGCGGAGGTGGTAGGTGCACACCCGTCCGATGTGCGAGGTGGAGGCACATTCATGCAGGCCCATCTGATGCGCAATGCGGATGCGTATTTGAGCAAGATGGAGGTGGTCGGTGCACACCCCATGCAAGGTGCACATGGGCAAGGTGGTAGCAGTAGGTGCAGAGCGATCTGACACACAAGGGCAGAGCGGTACCCGAGCAGCTGTGGAAGGGAAAATATTTTATTACATGGGGGATATACCCAACATTAACCGCTGAAAAAGGCGATTTTTTCGGTTCGGCCTGCAGCCGGGGGATGTCCCACACCTGCCAAAAAAGGCAAAAATTTTGCCTGCCTGCGGTGCATGGGACATCCCAAGACCACAGCTGGGAAGTCCCCACCCGAGCAGTGGGACGTCCCCAGAACGTGGGAGGACCCTTGAAAAACACCTCCCTAGGGCTAGTTATTCCATAAGAAATAATCTATCCCTAAGGGTAGGTAATAAGGGTAGCCTGAAGTGGGATGTCCCACATTTGCTCGTGGGACATCCCCAGAAGGAACGCCAGTAGATCCTACCCTTCCTATTCAGTGAGCACGAGCATGAGCTTGAGCACACAGGGGATGTCTAGCATCTATTCGGAACACCCTCAGAAAGCTTATAAAGTTTCCTTTTGTTGTTTCTGTTGCAATATATAAAGTGTTGGATATTTGTGGAGTGATATAAGACAAGACCAGACCAGACCAGACCAGACCAGACCAGACCAGACAGGACAGGACAGGACAGGACAGGACAGGACTTGCTTCGTTAAAAATCACATAAACATTTGAAGGCGCTCGGCTTTGTGCAGTAGTCAATCTACCAAACTCTAGCTGATACATTGGTTGTTGGAAATATATTGTTGGCATAAAAACTCTCGATCTACGGATCACCCCTTGGGCTTAGTTCCAAGTCTTGTACATAAAACCCAACTTTCCTTACCTTCTAAGGTCATGTAAAGCGCCTAGAACAGTTTCAATAGTCTTGAAGTCACCTTTAGCTATAAGCTACTGTGTTTGTCTGTAAAAATCCAAATTGCCACTGCCTAATACCTGGTAGGAACCCCGAACCTCGCACGTTTGATAGTTGGATTTGTTGGTTGTTGTTGGTGTTGTTGGTTGTTCACTTAAGTGTTCATCTTGCACACTTAATTTCACCAATGGTTCTATAGTCAGCGTTTCAGCGGCCGTAGTGTCAACACTTGGTTGGCTTCCATCCGGGCAGCGACTGATGACGCGGTACCGGTGGGGGATGACGCAGTACCGGTGGGCGAGGCCCACGAGAACTTTTGGCAGGGTGCGGGAGGCATTGAGGGGGAGGGCCACGAGAACGGTTGGCTGACCAATCTCATCGAGGAGGCAGACACCGAGGGTCTTTAGTTTATCTCCCCCCATGTTGCTTGTTTGTTTTCCTCTGTCTGTTGTATTTGTCTCTTTATGTATTATGCCTTATGCCGTTATTCGGATGCGAGTGAATTGCATTTTCAAGCTAATTAAGAGTAAAATAAATTTTTGGTGTAAAAAAAAATCGCCCAAGTCCGCGATCCCAATTCGGACCACTACCACCAGTGTCGCAATTAGGAAATTTGTACCAACCGAGTTGGGTGAAGACCGGGGTGCGAGCACGGGGATGAATCCAGATTAAGGCAATGTAATCAGATACTATGTATGCAGGAATAACTTATACGTGTGTGAGCAACGAAAAAAAAAAAAAAAATAGTGGGGATCAAACCGGCGCGACGGGCACAAAAGCATGACATACACAAGAATGGTATAGTGACTGTTCTGCCACAGAGCCCCTGCAAAAGGAGGTGAAAGGAGGTATGTAGGCACCCCGCGTCCACCCGGGCCCAAAGAAAAACATCACCCTTCCCAATGCGGACCACTACCGCGATGTCCCAATTGGGAAATTTCAGTCAACTTGGTTCGGGAAAGGCAGGGAATGATGGGGTTCAGATATTTTGAAGTAAATAATGGTATACAATGACATTTCGTTGTTAGAGTGGAAAGACAGAAAAAAATTTAGGATGAAAAAAAAAACACCACCCTTCCCAATGCGGACCACTACTGCTGATGTCCCAATTAGGAAATTTCACTCAACTTGGTCCGGGAAAGACAGGGAACAATGAGGTTCAGATATTTTGAAGTAAATAATGATATACAATGACATTTCATCAGGTAGATTTTTTTTTTAAATGAAAAAAAAAATGAAAATGAAGAAAATGAAAAAAAATGACAAAAAACACAGCTCTTTTGGGCAAATGTGGGCTTTCCCACTGCGCTGTGCATACCCACATGGTGTGGTTACACCCATGTGGGAACCAAACAAAGATGTGGTTATGCCCAGCTAACCCTAATGAAAGCTGGGCGTGCCCACCGTATGTGGTTGTACCCAGGACATGGGTGGGCATGCCCATCGTGCTGTTTGGAAAATGACGTGGATATATCCATCCAAGGTGGATAGACCCATGCATAATATGGGCGTGCCCATGGGCCATTTCAGGTGGGTACACCCACAATGTGGAATTTATATGTGGGTATGCCCACGCAGTGTCTGGGTGTACCTACATGAAGACCGATGGGCACACCCAACTGACTGTGGGCAAGACCACATGTTGTAATATGAGCATATGGTTACGCCCAGATAGGCATATGGGTACGCCCAGATAGGCAATGTGGGTACACCCAGATAGGCATCTGGGCACACCCAGATAGGCATCTGGGCACACCCAATATGGTGTTTCGGGGGGTGGGGGGGGGCAGATGCTGAGGCAGGTCAATCGGGTGGTGGGGCGGGTCGATTGAGCAAGGCGGATGGTGAAGCGGGTCAATTGAGCAAGGTGGGTGCTGGGGCGGGTCGATTGAACAAGGCAGGGTGGGTCGATTGAGCAAGTTGGATGCTGGGGCAGGTCGATTGAGCAAGGCGGGTGCTGAGGCGGGTTGATCGAGCAAGGCGGGGTGGGTTGATCGAGCAAGGCGGATGCTGATGCGGGTCGATTGAGCAAGGCGGGGCGAGTCGATAGAGCAAGGCAGATGGTGGGGCGGGCTGATCGAGCAAGGCAGATGGTGGGGCGGGTCGATTGAGCAAGGCAGAAGGCGGATGGTGGGGTGGGTTGGTCGAGCAAGGCGGGTGCTGAGGAGGACCAGAGCCAGGAAAAGGGCCCCACCTCTCATAGGTAGAGAGGTACCTAATAAGACTAGCTTCAAGGTAGCCTGAAGTGCTGGGGGCGGCAATTGTGGCTCGAAAGAAGGCTAGTCACACTGTGGAATTTTATCTACGTGTCAAGAAACTCACCCTCGTGTCACTGCAGCAAATAGAAATTTTCTTTCGCAACAACCGCAAAAAGCTGCCGTCGAACACCACCAAAACCCATAAATCGGAGACGAGCCTGGCGTTTGCCCTTTTCAAGGCAAAGCCATCGTGTACCTGTGTCCACAAACCCATAGAAATCTTCTAGAAGCGCAACAATGCATCGATCCGCGCGGAGTGTACTCTTCAGGGTCACGACGCGTTGAATGAGGCACCTATGTCGACTGGCATTGTGGGCTGGGTTGACGAGGAGGACACCGTCCAGGTGGCACGCGTCAAGGAAGCAGCGGCCGCCAGATTATGTTTGCGTATGAAGGTGGTGAAGGCGCTGTCTGCAGCGGCGACAGAGGAGGAGCTGGAGGAGATTGCGGAGATTACGGAGATGGAGAAGGCAGGGGGGGTGCCCGAGAACGAAGGTGAGCGGGGTCCAGATGAACAAACACCGGAAGAGCTTCAGGTGTACGCTTGTTCATCTCAGAAAGATGTGCATTGTCTGACCTTTGTTTCGCGCAGATTCATTGACGAATCGTGGGAGGTGATGAAGGGGTTGCATGGCATTCTCATGCGCATGACAGAATGGTACGGCTTTAGCATGTGGGCCAGCCCAAATCCACGAATTGGCGGTGAGATGGGCATGAAGTGGTACGTTCCCAATTTGGATGTCATTTAGCGCCGTGACTGACCGCACTTCAGTGTTACATCTGGTCAGACGCCCGTGGGCGCCAACTTCATTGCATCTTTCGCCAATTTCGAGAAGGCTATAGGCGCAACATTCCAAGAGTGGCTTCAGCGCTGCTTCCGTACATCCATTTACAACTCATTCTGGATGGATCGTTGATCGCATGGCACAGCACCTGGGGTCCGTCTGGAACGCGCCTGCGAAACCATCGCAGGCTTGACATCAACGGATGACCTGGCGGATCCAGCATCTCGACTACCGCCTGTGGTCGAGCCCAAGGCTGCCCCGAAGCGCAAACACAAGCCAAAGAAATCACGAGCAACGGCGGCAAGTGAAATGCCTGCAGTCCCCATTCTACCAATCCCTACTGCTGAAAAAACGCCTGAAACACCCGCGGTGGACGTCCCTGTTCCTCTACTCCCACTCTCCCCAGTAACCGAAATCGCTCCGACAGACTCCGTCGCCGACAACTTCTCCCACTCCTTGGACTTTACTGGTGTATTCGAGGGCGATGGAGACTTCGACTTGGGGGACGCTGCAGGTGGCGATAGTGGCGGCGCTGCGCCACTGGATATGATGGGCATAATCCTCCCTGAAAACGCATATGGCATGCCGCCGCTGCCTATTTCAAGTGCTTCTCCATCGCCATCGCCTTCCGGGACAGACTGGCCAAGATTACCACCTTCAAGCCCAACAGGGAACTCGCTTCAATCGCTGTCGCCGTCACAGCCGCGTCCCTCTGTTCTCAGCGTGCCAGTCAATGCGCTGTTTGAGCAGTTCCGTGCGCACACGGAGAATAGCCCTACGCGTGCTGCTCGTGGATACAACGGGGCCCTCTTATTCGGGCACGCTCACGACTTCTTTCCGAGCCCGGGCCGCCCGCTCTTCACTGGTCCCTCAATCTTTCCCTCGCCACGTGCGTCTGGGTCGTACGAGGCGGCTGCACTTCTGCTCTTCACCGTTCCCTCAATCTTTACCTCGCCCCTCACGTCTGGGTCGCATGAGGCAGCCGTGCCTCTCGCGTCCAAGGCGTGTCCGGCCGCTGCACCTGCAACTTTCACAATGACGTCTTCCCACCCTCCCTCACCTGTGTTCCCGCCATCTGCGCCTCCGGCTCCCGGTCCACCTCCCAGTCCCCCATCTTTGTCTTCGCCCACGTCAACGCGCAATGCCCCCGGCAGGCCCAGGCCCAGGCCCAAACACCAAACAGCGGTGAAGACGGCGCCGTCTAAGCCTCAAGCCGTGCAAGCTGCGAAGGCGTCCGCAGTGGCAGCAGCCAGGAAGCCGGCGCGGCGCGGCAGGCAGAAGACAGGGACAGAGGGGGAGATGGAGGTTGAGGCGGATGAGGATGAGATGGAGGTTGATATGCTTGCCCCCCTTGTCGACGCCACAAACACGCAAGCAGCGCCTGTGGCACCGCTGCTGACTTTCAGCAGCAGCAACGACTGTAGCAGATTTAACAGCTCCGTCAACGCCCACCGTGCAGCTGCACAGACCGCCACGCCAGGAAGGCTGCGTCGCAAGGCAGAGGCTGCCACCAATCCTCACGAGATCATTTTTGAGTACCAGCAGCCCCTGGTCGTCATCCCAGCGCCTCGCAAGCCGCACACACGGAAGGCCAAAACATTCCTGGATGGCAGCGCGTTCCAGGGGGAGCGAAAGCTGACACGGGTGCAGATGAAGGAAATGAAGGATAAGAAGTTGAACGAGGAGCAGGCGAGGAAGGACCAGGAGCTGGTTGAAAAACTGTCGAGGCGCAAGGCCCCTACGACAAAGTGAGTCATTTGTGTTTTTTTCCTTTGCTTCGAGACGTCGAGCTGATTTGGCTCCCTTGGGGAAGAAAAAGTGAATATTTCGTTGTAGCTAGGACGTATATGTACATACATGTGAATTACAAGACCATATTCCGTTTTTTATTGTGTGGGGTCCAAGGGACTTAGACATGAAGAAGACAAGTAAAATGTGAAAAATATTCTGGTTTTCGCAGAAAACGGAGAGATAGGTAAGGATCGAACGGGGGACCCCAGCTTAACACAGTATATTTTTCAGCCAGGAGTTAAACCAGATAGGCACAAAGGACATTGAGACAGAGTAAGTCGTAGATGCTTTGGAGTCGGAGATTTAATTGCTAGTTTAAAAAAATTACAAGTCCGAGTACAAAGGAAAGGCGGTAAACCAGTGTCAGTACGTAGTGGGGATCAGGAAGGAGTTGTGTAATGTAAATAGAAGCTCTCAAGCAACAATATGAGTACAAGGATATGTAGGCAGCGGGGGGTATTCCAGCATCTGCGGGGCATACGGGCGGCAGAGCGGCAAGCGGGCGGCCTCAAAAGAGACGGGCAAGGGCCCCGTATGACGCCCCAGCGCCGCGCAATGGAGGTAGAGCGCAGCAGGAGCGCCCGGGCGGCGGGGCCAGTGGCAGGGGTATTCCAGCATTTGCGGGGCGTACAGGCGGCGGAGCGGCAAGCGGGCGAGCTCAAACGAGACGGGCAAGTGCCCTGCACGACACCCCGGCGCCGCGCAACGGATGCAGGGTGCAAGAGGAGTGCCCGGGTGGCGGGGCCAGTGGCAGGGGTATTCCAGCATTTGCAGGGCGTACAGGCGGCGGAGCGACGAGCGGGTGGGCTCAAAAGAGACGGGCGAGGGCCCCGCACGATGCACTGGCATCGCGCAACGAATACAAAGTGTGAGGGGAGTGCCCGGGCGGCGGGGCCAGTGGCGGGGGTATTCCAGCATTCGCGGGGCATACAGGTGGCAGAGCGGCGAGCGGGTGGGCTCAAACGAGACGGGCGAGGGCCCCGCATGACGGCCCAGCGCTGCGCAATGGATGCAGGGCGCAAGGGGAGCGCCCAGATGGCGGGGCCAGCGGCGGGGATATTATGGTGATTGCAGGCCGTACGGGCGGCCGAGCAGCGGGCGGGCAGGCTCAAACGAGATGGGCGAGGAGCTCACACGACACCCCGATGCCGCAGAATGGATGCATGGTGCAGCGGGGCGCCCGAGTGGCGGGGCCAGTGGCAGGGTATTCCGCGGATTGCAGGGCATATGGGGAGCGGATCAGCAAGCGCGCAGGTTCAAAAGAGATGGGTGAATACCCCGCATGATGCCCCGGTGCTACGCTAGAGCTGGGGTGCGAGGGAAGACGAGGGTCGGCGGGTAGGGGAGCAGATTCAAGGGCATCCAGTAAGAAGTGCAGGCCACTGGGAGCCCCAGGAAAATGACAGAGGGATTGACACAGGGCCAGGTTATGTTGGCACTTAAGTAGAGGGGGGCAAGGTGCAATGGAAGGGCAGCAGCACGCGGGTGCAGTCAGGGTGGAGAGAGGATGTGGATATAACAAGAGTAAACAAAATTCCTGTTTGGGAGGAATGTGATGCGACATCAAATGTGCACAGACCACAAGGCGCAAGCGGCATGCCGCCCGACGAGCGGAGAGGTGCGCGTGCGCGCAGCCGCCCAGTTGGACGAAAGGGGATAGTGCACTGCTGATATATCAGCAGTGCACTATCCCCTTTTGTCCCGGCCCACAAAGGGCGCCGCGAACGCGTGGATCGCCCCGGCAACGCTGTCCAGTGGGTTTAATAAGGGACTGGAAATGCCAGTCCGCGCCAGTGGTTTTTCACAGCCTCGATTTTCTGTAGAAATTCTGTGGAGTTCCACAGGCATTCCACTATGGTGTTCACTTTGTACATTTAATCCTTCACGCAATATATAGGTTCGCGCGCAATAATTTTTTTTTCGCGCCAACTCCCATTTTTCATACGCATTCGGCACTCTTTTCGCACGTGGGTTGGGCTGTTTTCGCGCAATCTTCCACTTTTTTTCGCACGTATTTTGTGACAGTTTTTCTCGCACCAAGACACCTAAGGTAGTAACTGTTTAATCAACGCTACTATGACCTCGTCTATGATCACCACCTCGCCCTTCAAGACACTTCTCTTGTCTGCAGTCTCCTTCAGGCTCACACACGTCTGTCAGTGGCATTGTACCCACCGGTCCGAAAGTCTCGAGCGTATTGTGAATCTCTGAGCCTGGACGTTCTTCTCTGATCAGAGCTTCCAAAACCCCAGTCATAGAGTGTCATGATCCGGAATTCTTTTCCGATATCCCAGGGTTCAACTCCGTTATTCCGGACTCAACCCCTCCACATCCCGATTGTAGGAACAACGATCGGTATTAATATTGTGCATTAACCCTATGTGTCCTGTAACCACAGACACCAAACCCCCTAATCCCCTATAAATCCCTTGGCGCTTGTATATAAACCCTGTACTATTCTACTCTTCTCTATACTATTCTGGTCTATACTCCAGCTGCTTGTTTGCTTGTCCCTTTCAACTCTGCTTTTCCCTCGTCCAGTCGCCTCAGTCGCGTTTCGAGAACCTGATGAGCCGCTGTGCTGACATAGAGGTCCACAGCCTCCCACTCCTTCGTACAGAACATCTGGTTATGGCACCAGCTGCAATGTGTCAGCTCTGGAGGACACATAGCAAGGGTCATTCGGTGGTCCGAAACCGCGATCTGAGCTCTGGCCAAAGCACGGTAAGCCACTGCCCCGAGAAATCGGCAGCGCCGATATCAGTGGCGGGGATGGCCATTAATTCATCAAAGGCCTGAGTGATCCAGCCCGAGAGATGGTAATCACACCCCATCCTGAATCGGAGGGGAGCGGTTAGTTCCTCGTGGTTCTCCAGGTGATGAATGGCATATTCAATGCCCTTATCAATGAGAAAGAAATGACTGGTTTTGAGAATGACACAGAGAACATGCAGAGGGGGGACTTTAAGACTCCTTCTGCGGTGTAGCATCGTAAGTCCAACAATACGGGCAGGCAAAACCTTTCTGTGACTCACCCTTGTATATTGAAAACAAACTCGAGGAACTCTTCACATTCGGCGGGAGTAAATTGGGATGGTAGTTTGACAGCGGTATCATCACTTGTGCTGTCCAAACCCGCTTTTCTGGCCTTCTCGACAAAGTCTCTGGTGCTGTCTTTCATGGAGACCACAGGATGGTTGGGGAGGGGCAAGGTGAGCATCCCATTGAAGAAATCGCTTTGCACAATGAGATGCTGCCGGTAGACATTGTAAATTGTGCCATCAACTGCCTTAAAATCATTGAATCTGAGTATCACAATAAAAATTTGATCACTGTATACCTTCAGAGTGAGTGTACCGTCAGCAAAGTAGAGTGCAGGGTGTCTCCTGATCACGGTGGACGTAGTGAAGAACAAAAAGTTTCGATCACATGGTCGATCACTCTTATCCTCCCGACTATGGAGGCACTCGAATTTCCTGAAAACATACCACCCCTTCCTGCAAATCCTCATCCCTGGTCCGCAAATGTTCTAACAGCCCATCAAGTCCTCGACACTGCATACACTCGAGCGGTGCAAACTTTGCGGCAGGAAGCCAATGATTCGCTACGATACAAGCTCCTATCTTCGAATATCGTCGACAACATGGTACCCATACTCGAGGGCTTGGTGGATGAGGTTCCTCAGCCGTGGATTGATGAATGTGCAAATATCCTGGGGCCCCTGATGTATGAGCTACAAGTCTCTGTGCTCGCGGCTGAAGGAATATAAGTCTGGCATGTAATTACTCGGCAGTACCAACACTGAGTATTTACCTGCAGAGAGCGAGATGATATTGAACTCCTCCAGCCTGTAACAGAGGAGCGCAATGGCAAACGAGGTCGGCTTCGGAAGCATGTCAATGTGGAATACCTCCAGGAGGCCACTGCTTCTACCGTAACATTAAAGTCGGTGCACCAGCAGCAACCCTTGGAGTCCATCACCACACTTTGAGGAAGCAAATGAGAGAGCTTGGTGTTGCGAAAATATTTGATGACCTGGACGATGATGAGCTAGATGCAATTACGCGACAGTACAAGGTCAAGAAACCGACCTCTGGACTTCGCTACCTCCGTGGGCATTTCCGACGCTACGGACTCCGGGTGCAGAGGGAATGGGCAAGGCATTCTCTGAAAAGAGTTGATGCTCTTGGTCAGACACTGCACCTTGCTATCAAACGTCACCGGTACAAAGTTCCCCGTCCCAAGTATCTCTGGCACTGCGATGGGCATCACAAGCTCATCTAGTGGGGCATCGTAATCCACGGGTTTATCGATGGTTTCTGCAGAAGGGCAAGAGGACATGATCAGCACTTTGTTCCGCCTGTTAACAGATTTTACAGATCACCGCACTCAAAGCCAGCACCAACAATCTCGCATCTACCGTGCTGGAGGTCTTCATGGCACCATTCAGAAGTACGGCACGCCGTCGAGATTGCGGGGAGACAGAGGGGGCAAGAACACCAAGGTGGCAATCTGGATGGTAATGCACAGAGGACCTAGTCGTGCAACGAAACACCAGAATTGAAAGATAGTGGGTGGAAGTCGGTACCCAGTTTGCCCGACGGTTGCGGGCATTCTTCACCCGGCTCGGTCGACTCCATAATCTCGACCGTAAGAACTCCGGGCATCTCTGGCTGCTGCATCGATTATTTCTTCATGAATTAAACGACGATTGCCATGAGTTCCAGGAGGAATGGAATCTGCACCCCATATCTGGTAGGATCAGAGTCCAGCTGTGAGTAGGCCACCATTCGTCTTGAATATAGCTGACCTTTCTTTTCTCTCAGGATATCCGTTTCCTCGGTCAGACCACCGAGGGAATTTATCGAGAGGACCCCCTGGATTGTATTCATCCAGACACTATTAACCGTTATTACGGTGTTGCAGGTGCTCGCCGGCGCCGACCTCGCAACCAAACAGGGGCAGGCATTGCATCTGATGACGAGGGCGAGAGCAACGCAGATGGGCCGTCTGTGGAGGAGGAAGTGGAGAATCAGATGGGCGCTGACCTGGCTCAGAACATTCGCCACGAACCTGTCCGGGTTGCATAGCATCGCTCCCCGTTCAAGGACCCTGACCTTGAGTCCGATTTCCTAGAACTCTTGGAAGGCCTTCTGGAGCAGCCCGATGCAATGCCGGAAGACTATGGGGTTCTGGAGGATGAGTGGGAGGAGGAGGATTACCCCGAGATTGAAATCGTCAAGCCGGGTACGCGCGGTGAAGAGCTGGTGATAGCACTCCCGCGCCCCGACTGGTTTCCCAGAGCCGCTCGCTGGGCACAGGCTCTGGACTTGTTGACGAGATTCTTGGATAAAATCGAAGGCACCGAATCAGCGTCTGGGAACGAGGACGGTTCTCAAGACCTGGGATCAGACGATTCGGAATAGCTTCTAGATGAGTTATATATTCGTTAATGTATTGCTTAATTTCTTTGTACACACATGCAATAGTACGATGGGGACGAGTATCATCGAAAGAAACTGCATGTTGAGGGCCACCGACCGACATGGGTGGTCAGTTGAAGGAATTGAGACGAGAACTGGGTGAGTTTACCTGCATTTTGTTGTGCCGGCTGTCTGTATTGATCCCATCAGCAGTGCGAGCACCCTCAATAAAAACTGCGCGCTCAGAGGCGCCCAGAAGCACCTCCATCCCTTGCGATGCTTCGAAAGGAGAGGGTGGACGGTTATTTGAAGCAATTTGAGCAAGAACTGAGGGAGATACTTTCATTCCTCTGCCTGGCTGCCATGCTGATGCCATCAGCAGTAGCAAGGCCTGCGACTAGAATCGCAGCTTGGAAGGCGCACAGGCGCGCCAAAATCCTCTTTTGATGCTTCGCAAGAAGAATTCCGTGCACAGCAGTTCGGAAGGCGTCAGGGGATGCATTTTTGCTCAGGCTCCCAAAAGAGGCAGAATATAGAGGTTCTCTTGAACAGAACAGATGTAGGTTACAGGAGGAGTTTGGTGAAGAATCGTCGAGGAGGGAGGCAAGAGGCTATTTCCTTTTTCAGACATCAACAACTCTCTCCCCAACATCGCATCGCGTCGCGTCGCGTTCCTGCAACATAACACCGTGCGAACGTGACAGCTCGCGTCGAGGATTCACGGACGTCCGTCGGTCTTCCCCTCCCTCCAAAACCTCCCAAAATTCGCCAAACTCCTCTAGTATCGCCCATGTCAGACGGAACTTTTCCTCGCGACATTGCTGCATCTGTGGCTGCATTGTTGGCGGTGCTAGAGGCCCAGGGCGCAGACCTTCCCTCAGAGTTTGCTGAAGTTCGTGCCCATCTTTCTGCTGCCATGGCCCGGTATCCAGAGACTATGCCTTCCATCGGTGCTCGGGTGTCACCTGCCACAAGTCTTCGCAGTCAGCCTGTACAGTTGGTACAGACCCACCCCGAGATTGCTCCTATACCTCGGAGGGGCAGGTTGAATCCGAGATGTCAAAGTGAACCGTTGGAAGATCAAGAGCTCTCCGAGGATTTCAGAGCAGGTGTGTCCCAGGTTATACTGCTTGATGATTGTTAAATTCTATCCAGTTCTTGCCCATAGGCTCCGGACTCCCAGACATTCTACCCACTCATCGACTCCGCAAACCCCCTCCAGCCCTTCTTTATTTTCGCCCCCCAGCTCATCAACAATGCAAGGAAGCTCGCCGCCAGTGTTCAAAGGTTTGTCTAGTCGGTCCACCTAAATATTTTGCGATTGCTGATTATATTCAAAGTGTTTGCCCCTCTATCGCCATTGCACTTGAATCCCACATCCCCTTCACACTCACCATCGCGCTCACTGTCCGCGGCTCACCATCGCACTCACTGGCACGCTCACCATCGCACTCCCCATTGCACGTACCGTCTCGTCTACCTTCGCGGTCCCTGTCCCCCTCGCCCGCGTCGCTCGAGAGCGAAGATCAGGAGGATGATACAGATTGGCGGCAGCGAGAGGAGGAGGCCCAACGTCGGCGAGGAACGTGGACTGGCCTCAAAATCACTTCATAGGGGGCGCATCGCAGGAGGAGCTGGGGACGGGGGCGGTGGAGGGGGTGCTGGTGGAGGGGGGCCTTCTGCTCATCTATGGACAGAAGATTGTGTCCGGCGGGGGGACCGGAAACGCACTGTGAGTGATGCCAATATTGGCATTATGCCCTGTGGTGCGCCGGACTGCAGCAGTTGTCAGGGTGCCGCAGGTGGGGGTGGTCACGAAAATGAGGGGGAGGATGATGAACAGCGGAACAAAAATTCACAGACCAGCCAAGGGAAACATCGCAAGGTACCTGCTGACTGGCGGATCGAACCTTCGGGGGGTCCACCAGTCGCCATCCTCAAAGATCTGAGCCTCAAATTCCAAACTTAACCCCCCAAGGCCCTGGTTATCAAGTATCTTTCAAACCTCAAGCTGTCCCATGTCTGGTCTTCCTCAAGATTCATTGTGGTCCTTTCCACCGCAAGCCCAACTCAAGGTTCCAATGCACTTCTGATGTTGCAACTGTTCTGGCTCAACTCATGTGCTATTCAAAACCACTGCTCCCGCACTGTCTTCATGCTCTCGGGTGCCTCCTCAAGTCCTCAAACTCAAGCCAGATCTATTCTCAAAGCTGGCGTGGTTTTCCCAGTAGTGTTCCCTTTATGTATTTGTTTTTTGGAAATATATTTGGTTTCCTCCCATTGAGCTGTCCATGTTGCCAATCTTTGAGAACTATGAGAACTATATCAGCTATCGTGTCTACCCCAAAGGTGTCGGGTGTACGCGCACATACACCGTCCGCGGAGCACACGATGCCGGTGAGGGGGGCGGCGGGCGGTGGCGGTGTTGAGGAGGGAGCGGAGGTGCGTGGGGGTGGTTGGGGTGGGAGAGGCGAAGGCGGAGACGGAGGGGAGGCGGTCGAGGTCGTTTTAGCGGGAGTGGAAGTGAAAGTCTAGCCGACGAGGGTGGGCCGAAGGGCGCGATTTGGGGCACTTTCGAGTAGGACTACACCAGCCGCGCCATTAGCCGTTCTTTTACTGGCCGATAAAAGGAAAAGGAGAGGCGGCGTACATGTACGCGATTCCCGCGGACGTGCATCGTCGCTGAGGCGGCGGGCCCGTTTTTGTCGTGGCGAGGCTCGTAAGTTCATCGCGACCATGATTGCGGAAATACGCGAACATACAAAACAAATGGGATGAAGCAGCTTCAGGTAGGTGAGGTGAGGTGGAGGGAGAGAATTGAAGAGAAAGATGCAGTGGTGCTAATGACCGTATCAGCGATCGGACTGGGTGGAGGATCATGATGCAATCAGGTTGGAATACATACTAATGTCTGGACCCTGGTTGATCGTCGATGCGGGGCTGGGGCCGGGCTGCAGCGGCGCGCGGGATTGGGAAAAGGCGAGCATTTGGAAGCACAGTAAAAAAAGTAATAAAAATATACACGCGTCACCTCCTGCATCCTACACCCAGCCCATGCCCAGCGCACACCGCCAGTCGTTGTCGGACCAGAAGGTGAGGTCTGTGGCGCCAAAGTCAGCGTCGCGGTCGAGTGGGGATCAGAATCGTCGTGGTTGAATCGGAATCGGACAAGAAACAGAAGGTCTGGGAGTCGGACTGGTGGAGATGGGGACCTCGGAAAAACTGGGCTCGTGGGGAGCAGCGACCGACGAATCTGCGCAACGGTGGTGGGAGAAAGCAGGAGAGGAAACTGGATCAATGGACACAGCCACGCTGATCTCTTCCATTCCGTCACTACTTCAAGTTCTCGGGTACAGAGTAATTGCGGCGCCGGCCGCGCCGGCCGGGGTTTTCCACCTCAAACCCCAGACCCCGACTGCTAGCGCGGTCCCTGTCGCTCACCGCGGGGCTTGCCTTTGTCAGGGTCCGCTGCCAAATCTTATCAATACCAGCCTTTCCCTTGAATAGTATCGATTATAGCTCGAGACAAGGGCTGCTAGGTTACTGGCATGTCCAACATAAGTAGCAGATATCCGAGTCGTGTTCAACGATTAGGTAACCGTAATGGTTTGGTTAACCGTCATCTGCGAGTAGAGAGTCTGAGCAACACCGGCAGTCCGAACGTCGTAAATAACGAGATTATAGCCTGACAAAACAAATTGAATTCCTGACTCTCGTTAACATAGAAAGAAAATATGCTTACTTCCGTGAAATGGAGCCGTAACGGGGCTATTGATAACAAGCCCACTCGATCCAGGGCTGCTCAAGCTGAGATTGCCTACAGGATATGTGGTGTGGGCACCGTCATCGGGTGACAACTCGAAGCCAACCAGGATGTACTTCGTCCCCGCGGAACTATGCACAGATCAGTTGAGGCAAGCTTGCAACTGCTGTGTATGACTCACAGGCTATCATAAACATGGTATTGGATGGTGACTTCAGACCCAGAGGCCACAGTGGCACCAGCGGCGGGTGACAAAAGCTGGCCGTCATTGTACTGACGGGCTTGGAGTGACGCAGCGGAGACAACCGACGCCAGGAGAGAGGCAATGGCAATGGTGAACTTCATACTACTTGGACGCAAAGGAAAGGTTTGAAGGGCCTGTGTGGAGCTCGCAATCTTTTCGCAAACATACTTATACCCCAACTGATAAACATCATCGGCGAGGGAGACCGCTTCAACACAGCCGTAACTGTTTCAAGTGGATATTATGATCCGTTCTCTTAACGAAATCTCCGGTACGTTCGGGCTTACCCGTCCCCGGACCCGCAAAAACGCTCCACTACACAGCGCATAGCCCAGGAATGGTTCACACTCTCCCCGAGTTTTGGATGTTTCCGCAAAGCCCCGTCCTCCTTGACCTCTATCCAGCTTCCTCCTCTAAAAGTCGCGATCATCACCAATTCTACTTACCTACCTACCTGGAGCCGAGACCGATATTTACTTTGCGCTTTGCGGATTGATAAGAATCAGATAGAATTGTGATTGATATCTACCATTGTCAGGCGCCACACGACAGCCACAATGAAATTGCTTACTGTATTATTACATTCAATTCGACCGTCACGCATCACTCCCCCCTTGGTCGATGGCAAACTTTGGTAGTTTATCATGCGTCACCCGCTGGGTGGTCGAATGTAAATTTCGTCACGGCCCATCGAAATCTGCTCAAAATCACGTCCGCGACGTGTGAAATTGAAAACTTTCGTGCTGATGGGCGAATTTTTCAGTACTGTCACGCTAGGGCTCTGTTTATAATTATTCGGGACATTATCAACAGTTTTTAATTTTCTGTTTGTAAATAGGGTGTTTATAAACATGTTTATAAACACCCACTGAAATGAACCAGGAACCCACATTCTGACTGAAATTTCCGTGATTTTTTCGCACGCCGCCCTGGACCTGGCCCTACACGGTGCATCCAACTCAACAGGAGTCCAGGATAGCCCGGTTATGCTAACATCCGAATGAGATAATCTCACACGATCAGTTTTGAAACAAATAGAAAGGCTCAACTTCAACTGATTTGCCCATCCCGAGAGGATTCCCGGATCTACTGGAAGCATTGCATGTCCCATTGAGCTCGGAAGCAACACAGAAGTACAATTTTGGTTCGCATTCCAGCTTGCCGGGCACTGCCACAATGAATTAAAAACAGGGTGTTCTGGCCCAAGGATATATAAACCGGTTTATAAACACCTGTTTATAAACATGTTTATAAACCAGCATAAAAAACAGAGCCCTATGTCACGCCAATTTCGCCCGTGGTCGAATGGTCGAATCATTAATTTGGGTCACACATCACCCCTCCGGTCGAATTGAACGTAATTATACAGTACGCCATGCAAACTCATGCGCACTTTGGCACGGCGACTCGAGACCGACGAGATTTTAGGTTGGCCTTATAAAGCGGGTAGGGCCGACAAGCAGCACGGCCCGCTACCAATTTATCGTCTATCCAGGTTCAATGTAGACCTACTATGTGACGGGCAACGGGCAAGGTACTTCGAGTCCGAGAAAGGGAATAATGATGGAGAATCCTGGTGGAAGTCTAGCCTGAGTCTAGGACTCTAGGTCGGAGGCTAGAGCAGTGAAGTCCCAAAGAACAGAAGGAAGAGGACTCTCAGCAAAGGGAGCCCGAGACGAGACAGGGGTTAATTCAAGAGTATGTACCATTTCGACCGTAAGTTCAGGTGACGGGGGTCGCGAACTGAGTATAGGTGACGGTGACGGTGTGCCCCCACGTGGCACGGCCGACGTTCGGCATCGCATCTTTCGTTCGCTCCGCGAGTCATGATGTCATCCCCGGGTGTTTGCGTCTTGCCGCCGGACGAGCGTCGCGACGCGCGGAGGATGTGCGGGGCGCTGTCGGCGCCTGCCTCGCTGCTCTCTCCCCGATGCGCGACGTGGAGGCCATGGGGGGCGGCGGTGCTGACCATTGGGGCCCCCGGCCGGGGGACTTTCGCTGCTAGTTATTGGGCTTGCCAATGGGGCCTACTGCTAGTTATCGGGCTCTGCCTGCCGCTGGACTCGGCGAGCAGGCCCTTTGTGTGGGCTGGCATTTGGGGTGCCTGTGCCACGCTGTGCTGTGTAATATGTATTCCGCCGGCTGCCCTGTCTTGTGTATATAAAAACAATTGCTGGATCCTAAGCTGGTACTCTGCTTCAATATAAGCCAATATAATCTTGATCCTATGCGCGAATTTCTTGAGAAGCTTACTCTTCACAGGCCAAACTGTGTGCTGAGTTGTGGCTGATCTGAGCTCGGGATACACGGCTATCCCGGCTTTCATCGGAATTTGACGGGAAAAATATTCATTGGAATCCAATAGGAATTGATTGCCGCAAAAGTACTTTTTTTGAGCCCCAGCCTTCTGGTGTGGTTCCAAAATTGTGAGAAGCCGGCGGAGGGGACTGATGACCCCTCGGTCAACAAACCGTGGCCTTAGCTTGCTTGAATCGAAAAAAGTCCAAAAAAAAACCATTGGATTCCAACGGTTATTTTTCCCGTCAAATTCCGATGGAAACCGGGATAGCCGTGTATTTCTCAAGGGAAATCATCGCACAGAAGGATCAACCATGAGCACTGACCAACCATTCCTCACCGTACCTGTCGTTTATCCTAGTCGCTGATACACGGAGCCCCCACTGATTGCCGAAGTTGGTGTAACTCAAAATGGAACACTATCTTGCCCAGCCCATATCTCGGCCACCTGTAATCCGATTCACAAGCTTGTTGGACTGGTCGATTCTCTCCTTCCTCCCCTCCTCCCATCTTGACGGGCACCGGTGGTTGCCTGCGGCATGGCGGTCAAGGTACAAATCCTCCCAATGATATCCAACCCATTTTCGCCCACGATATGATACATCCAGTCCCGATGCTCCTTTTGATTTTTCATTTCATCTACTGTGATATCCATCCTCCACCTTGCATCCCCGATTGATACCTCGCCTCTTCGTTTTCACCACCCCATTTCAAAGATACAGACCACTTGTGTCATCCTGCTTGATTATGTAATATTTCCTAGGCTCAACGACAAACTTGGGGGTGAAGGCCGCGGCACGGCCCGGCAAACTCGCACTTATAGTACCCCCCCTTTTTTTTTTTTTTCGGCACTTTTTACATTTGGTCACTTATTTTGTATAATTCAGATGTTTGGTGTATTCAGGGGTCTGGGTGTGTTTTAAAAGAGTCACGGACTGCACTATTGTACAGGTTGAATTAATGTGGAGGCCTACCCAATAGATGTGTGTCTAACATCGATCATGTTCCAGATGAACTTCAGAAGCGCGACGTTGAGAGAGGCGCGCAAGTCGGCCGCCTTTTCAAAAAATGCAAGGGCTCTAGAGTTTGAATTAATGAAAAGCACTATCCAGAAGAGGCGGGCGGTCGAAACAGAGCGTTTCAAATCAACCGGTTGTGAGAAAAGCTATTTCCTCTGACGAGTGTTGAACTTGAATAGAATGGCGCGTACAGCAATCCGTCAAACGGCACGTGATCTACACGCAGATTAAACATCCTAACATATGCAAATAATCAGTGTAGTTGCGCCAGACATTTTTCGTGATTGAATACTTGCGCGCACGTGATGCAGGACTGCACGTGACCATTGAAAAAAAAAGAAGACGCCTCGAGAGATTCAAACACAGCCGATGATTTAAACCAATTACAAATCACAAACACAGCCACTAATATTTCACAGAATATGAAGCAGATTTAAAGGACAGCCACTATTTTACATTCAACATAGCCACTATTTTACATAGCACAGCCACTATTTTGCATTGCAATCTTAAATTGGGACATTTTTAACCACACCTGAAAAACCTCATGTCGATTGATTAGAATAACGATTACTATAAGTACTTGTAATCTGACCAGGAGAAGTTAGACCTCTATGTGTAATAGTCAAGAAAATGACTGTGCGTCGCGGCGCTTGTCCGGCGTCAAGACGCAAGCGCCCGGACTCGCGGAGCTTCGGCCGTGCCACGTGGAGGCACCACCGCTGATGCAACTCGGAGCGCGCCTTCCCGTCTTCCGCTCAAGCAGCACCCAAGTTTGCACTGTGATGCTCTGCTCTCGAATGCGACTCCTCCCGGATCTCCGTCGTCAGCTCACCTGGCCCTTTCGTGCTGTCATTGTCGACGATCTGGGATGGCCACAGTCTCAGAGACCGCCGCGCACCGGCGCATCGACCACGCATCCTGAGATCTTGAAGGAAAAAAACACCTGCATACGCGTTGTCCTACGGAGGTGCGTCCGTGTTCTCACTCTCTGCTTACTTCTCGTTCCTCGTATGAACCTTGCACGGCATGCCCTCCTCTTGCAGCGTCTCACTTGAAAGAATTCGGGTCGCCGCTCACCCGCACCTCCACCTCGGACGGATTGCGCTTGTTGCCGGTACACATCGCCAGACCGCATCGTCTCGGGCCCTCCGACTCTCCGTTCCGCTGCCCATCACTCCCGCATTCTTTCTGCGCCTTTCTGGGTCTTGCAAGATGCCCGCGGGCTTTCTCGAACCTAGTTTCAGGCTTCAGCGCAATAGTTATCTGTATCCCCGGTTCCTTATCCTGTTCCTCGCTCTTCATCCTTCCTCTTTTTCCTCTCCATTCTCATTCGCAAAGCCCTCGGGAGAGCGTGGAGCCGACTGCACTGCGCCCGGACGCGGGTCACCGCGAGGTGCTAAATGTCGGATGCTTGCTGGATAGCCTACACTCTCCTATCGGAGAGCACCTACGTTCTCCTCCTCGGAACACCCTCGTACCTTCGAATGTGGTGCTGTTTCTGCGGGCACCAACGCACGCGCGGGGAGTGCGCTTGGCTCACGTTCGAATGCGGCCGTACATGCAGCCATGGCCGTCCCGGATGCAGACCTAACCATGGTATGCCGCGCTCTCACACGTACCGTCGGTGCGCACACATGCGCTCTGGCTCCTACTCTGTGCAGTGTGCACCGTCCCCGCCTCCAACTCGTCCTCGTCCATGGGCGATCTCGATCGAGCAGGTTAATCCCTTGCGCAGGTGTGCGGGTGACGTGTGTGCACGAGCGTGTGAGCAGGCGGCGAGTGGCCAGCGGCTGCAGAAGGTTGACGCCAGCGAGGGGGAGCAGTCCACGCCGGCACGTCGTCCGCTCCTTATCGCGTATTTTCCGTCCATATCCTGCATCTCGTCGTCACCCGATAAACAGGGCATAAATTGTGCCTGACTATTCTACGCCTGGTGTATGTGTGTATCCAAATCTAATTTACCTTCAGGTATACACGACGGACTTGAGGCCGGTGACGGGGCGGAAGTCGGAAGTCTGGACCATGCGAAGTAACAACTCGGTCCAATCCCCGGACCACGCCTATCACACCCCGCAGAGCAGTTCGCCCCGAATACAACCATGAACCTGTTGGGCTTCGCGATCCTCTCTGCCCCGCGAATTTTTAACTGTGATCGAACTTGAACAACCACAGTTTACGAGTACTTATAGTAATCGTTATTTTAATCAATTGACATGAGGTTTTTCAGGTGTAGTTAAAAATGTCCCAATTTAAGATTGCAATGCAAAATAGTGGCTGTGCTATATGAAATAGTGGCTGTCCTTTAAATCTGCTTCATATTCTGTGAAATGTTAGTGGCTGTGTTTGTGATTTGTAATTGGTTCAAATCGTCGGCTGTGTTCGAATCTCTCGAGGCGTCTTCTTTTTCTCGGTGGTCATTTGCATATGTTAGGACTTTTAATATGCGCGTATAGATCACGTGTTGTTTGTCGGATTGCTGTATGCGCCACAATACGCCTGAATACACCAACTTGGTGGAGGTGGGCACAGGCGATTGGGTTGATGGCCCATCAAAGAAGTGCACAGCCACATCATATCGCGCCGAGCCTCGACTTTTGACTTTCTCATACTAATACCATACCACACTCCTCTCTTGCCAAAATCTTGGTCAATTAACATCTAATAGCTAGACTGATGTCTCTGATTGCCCAAAGATTGCCCAGAAAGCTTTGGCACGTCGAGGAACGCCGGAGTCACTGGTATGTCACGTGTTCGGTCACCGTGATGGCGGCTAGACTTGTAGCGCATTTTCCAACAGTTCCCGGCATCGCACCACTGATCGCCGGCAGCCGAATATTTTTATTTCTGCATCGCTACACAATGTTGGTGGGGATTCCGGCGGGGTGAAAATTTCGGGGAGCAAGACAGGTCATCTACAACCGAAAAATCTGAATTACCAAATTCCTACCAACATTGTGTAGCCCGGCATATAATATTACTTTCTGTCTACTCAGAATGGCAGCCGGATAGCGGCATCAGTCCCAAAACGTGTCGGCATGCGGAGGGCCGAATTTGGCGGTGGGTACTGTGAGCGTAACATCGATAAACAGATGACCACAACAACGGCCCGTGCCCACCTCCATCACCAAGCGTCCGGATTATACAAAATAAATGACCAAGACGTAAAAAGCCCCGAGAAAAGAAAAAAAAAAGGGGGGGACTATAAGTGCGAGTTTGCCGGGCCGGGCCGCGGCCTTCACCCCCAAGTGACTTTCTCATAATGCATTTGCTCAAAATGCATATTTCTCATAATGCATAGATTTTGGCTTGGAACCACATTGGGAGGTGGGATTATGCATTATTTTATGCATTTTGATAATGCATAGCCCGGTGGAGCAACATATGCATTATTAAATGAGCGAATTTGGCCAACAATGGGTGGCCACAGTTCATATCACCACACTGAGTTCCCTAATTTGGATCCCAGCAATGTATCTAAAGGCGCAGCACTGAGCATGTTCTATGCAAAATTTTTTGAACTCATTCATCACAATGTCTGCCCCAGAGAAGCAGCACCCACCACACGACAAGCCTGGATCCTAGGGACTCCTCCGACATTGGTTGAGATACTTGATCTGCCCAAGGAGCTGTAAGAATAATGGCTGTGTGCCGGAGCAAGCCGAACATGAGTCAGAGCTTCGCGCTTTTGACTCGTCTGTAAATGACTCGATATGATTAGTTAGTTGACTCGTAGAATACATGACTCATAAATTAGTGACTCACCCTCGTAGTATCAAAGCTGGAGTAGTTTAGGGATTCAATACCAATTGAATTCTGTCTCTCACCTAAATTCGTTCCATCTCGCAACAGGAGCTCGAAATCGGCAACACACTGTACACATTTGAAGGCGGTGACGAGGAAATTGTCAAAACTGCCAAACACCAATTGGCTGTCGAGCAGGGAGAGATCGAAGTCATTGACATTGATTCCGACGATTCTGATGATGAGGTCGAGGTCGAGGGCTCAGAAGCTACCTCTGCAAAAGTTCGAGCATTGTGCGAGAAACTCGAGACTTTGTGCATGGGTCACACTGGATCTTTGGACCTCCAGCGCCAGCTGCAGCAGTTCAGGGAGACCTTGAGGCATGAGGAGCTGTTGAGTGCAAAGCAGGTAAATATAGATGTATTCTTGAAGCTGAGTGGTGGGATGGAGGGGCAGGAGGCAACGTAGGATACGAAAATGTCACACTTTTGGTGTAGGTCGCATTGATCACGCGGATAGTCACATCTAGGTGTTACATCTAGTGCTGCCGCGGCTCGGCTATGGCTGGCTCGGCTTGGCTTTTGATGACTTCCAAGCCATCATCGCTGGAAGCCGAGCCGAGCCATTTATAACTGGCTGGCTCACACACACGGCTTCGGCTTGGCTTCGGCTTAGCTGCGGCTCCAGCACCCATTTGCTTCCTTGCGCCGCGCTGGCTCTCTACACACAATCTACACCTTCGCTGCTTGCTCTATTGAGTTCCGAAGCCGCCTATTTTTGGTTGCTGTGCGTGGCCCCGGCGTGGTCTGCGTGAATGTGGCGTGGCACGCATCTCACTGCACCTCGCCTTCCTCCACCATGTCGACCGCCCACACCACTCCAGCAGCATCCAGCTCTACTCGACGGACCCGCTTCCATGTTCTCAGACCTTCCTCAGAATCCAAATCGGACTGGCTAGAGACCTCGCTTACGACCGCGAAGGGAATTACGGCGGCGGCCGAATGCCCTCCTTTTCCCTACGTGAAAGGTGTCTTTGGGATGGTCGTAATCATCCTGGAGACAGTCGAGGTTCGTGATTTGTAGAGTTGTATCTGAAATGTGGCTAACTTTGAGCGCCCACAGAAAGTGAAGAAGAACCGAGACGACGTGAAAGAACTGTGCGACAACATCATGGAAATTGTCAGTATCGTACAGGACCAGCTATCGTCGCATGGGGATACAGCTGCTGTCAAGTTCAAAGGGCTCTGCGAAGACCTTGAAGTGTGGGTGTTGAATATGTGCATCTTCGGGCTGTGCTGATGTTACTCTGTCAGTGTATTACAGGGTATTTTGAAAGCAGTGCAGCTGATGCAAACAGAGGCCCGAGGGTTCAGACGTCGCTTTAAAGAAGTCATGAAGCTCGGTAGTGTTCCAGATGAAATATCTGGCCATCGGGCTAGAATCCAGGAACTGCGTTCTAACTTCCTCGTAAGTATATTCACTTCCCACGGACTTCTCTGATATACATTTCAGCTTATGGCGGCCATTGATACCAATTTACATCTCCACAAGGCCCTCTCAATAGGGATACCATCCAGTACGATTATATTCCCCTTTGAGGACCAAACCTTGAACAGACTACAGGCTTGCCTCCCATCCAATCACTCAAAGCATCACCAGGTGCCCCCCACCTTCGAGAATCTTTCATGGCGACAAATCATCCTCGAGAAGATGCACCAATTTTTTGAACTGGATTTGGGGAAACAGCATATTTTCCTGCTGTATGGACTGGGGGGTTCTGGAAAGACACAAACTGCACTGAAATTCATCCAAGAATCATCATCTCAGTGGGTTCATGTATTTCCTGTGCCAAACTCTGACCAAACTTCCATGCAGTTTCTCTGACATCTTTCTCATTGACACCAGTACACTCAAAACAATTGACACAGGCCTCAAGAACATAGCTGCCACAAAGAATGTGCGCAGCACTGCAGATGATGCTCTCCAATGGCTCAGTAGCCAACCTTCAGAATGGATGCTTCTCTTCGACAATGCAGATGACCCAAGCATCAATCTACACAGGTTTTTCCCTCCCTGCACTCACGGCAATATCTTGATCACATCTCGGAATCCGGGACTTCGAGTGTATGCTGGATCACATTCCCTTGTCTCAGATATGGAAGAGCTAGACGCTGTGGAATTGCTGCCACAAGCACTGGTGAAAATGTCACACCGGGAAACAAGGTAACGGCAGCTGAAATAGTGAAAGTGAGTGATTTTCAATACAGATGTTCAAATCACTCACTACCTGTGGTTAAGGCACTTTGGTATCTGCCACTAGCTATCATCCAGGCTGGTGCTTTCATCTCAAAGTCTGGAACACTTGGCACATACTTGGATCTGTTCAAGAAAAATAAAGCTCGGTTGTTGAGAGAACAGCCATACTCAGTCTCATTCTGATTATGCCTGGACTGTGTATACAACCTGGCAGATCAGCTTTGAACAGCTCAGCCAACTGGCCAAAACCCTATTACAGCTTTGGTCATTCCTGCACCATGAAGGAATTACTGAGGACCTATTTTCTCATGCCGCAACTTATGAAACTGAGTGGTACCCCCACGGTCCATCAGACGAAGAACTACAAGAACCACTTGAATTCCTGTCCCAGTTTTTAGGACCAGATCATGTTTGGGACCCTCTCCGCTTTATAGAGATTACAACAGAGATAAGATCATATTCTTTGGTCAACTTTGATCCAGACAAGAAATCATTTTCTGTCCACCTCCTGGTTCATAGCTGGACTCAAACCACACTCACAGATCCACAATCATATCATCATTCTATGGTTTCCATAGTGGGGATGTCAATTGCGGGCATTCCAAGACAAGACTTGCAGCTGGCTAATTTAAAACTCCTGCCCCATGTTGATTCCTTAATGCATGGAAATGGGAATGTCAAACCTGATTTTCTTCATCAATATGGAATATTGTACTATTGGGCAGACAGACTCAAAGATGCAGAGCAGCTACAGCTTGCAGTTCTGGCGGACCGCAGAGATATTCTGGGCGAGGACCATCCAGACACTTTTCTTGCCATGGCCAGTCTGGCATCAATATATCACCAGTTGGGTCAGTTGAAGGAGACAGAGGAGCTGGATGTTGTGGTGCTTGAAAAGTGGAGGAAGATCCTGGGAGAGGACCATCCAGACACCCTGATACCCATGGGCAATCTGGCATTGATATATCACAACCTGGGTCAGTTGAAGGAGGCAGAGGAGCTGGAAGTTGTGGTGCTTGAAAAGCGGAAGAAGATCCTGGGAGAGGATCATCCAGACACCCTGTGTGCTATGGGCAATCTGGCAGCAACATACTATGCCCTGGGGAAATTTCCACAGGCAGAAACACTTTATGTTGACCTCCTAGTGAAGCGCAAAGCTCGCCTCGGGGATGATCATCCAGATACCCTACAAACAATAGATGATCTGGCAGCCACCCAACACGTGATGGCACTGGCACGGAATCAGAAACAGGCTCAATAAGTTCTTTGGACTGTAGTGACTCTAGTGCTTATGCCGACAGTGTCAATTTTGTGTTGTTCAATCTATATTAGTGCCCTAATTTCTGTGTAAGTAAGTATGCATACCCAGGCCTGAGCGTTCCTGGAACAATGTAAGTTTTGCTGATGTCATTGCCATGGAAGGGAGTGGTGAAATAACTCCATCCAACTGTTGAAACAGAATTGATACACAGACTCTTGAGACTTGAGAGCTCCGACACATGAGGACCACAGCAGGACAAATTCAGGAAGGAAAAGAATAAACAGGCATTTCGGCAACAGGGTTCAAGCTAATCGGAATGATCAGAGAGCTTTGCTTACAGAAATTTCCTGTACAAAAATTGAGCACTGAAATCTAGATCTGGACTGGATCGGTAGGTATGACATGGCAGAGTCATTGTGTGAATTGTACAATATTTGAAAATGTAGGTACATAAATGGGTATATTTTATCCAGTTCCTGTGGTTAGTGTCACTGTCACCGACAGATTCTAAGTTGCATATGAAGAGAGTAATTGGGAAAGTGTGCCAGAACGATATGTGAAGGGAATTCTGAGGATCAATATCCTAGGTCGAACCAGGCTAGCAGAAAAAATTGACGGTGATTGATGTCGGCAGCCTCGATGTCGCCATTGATGATAATGAAAGGTTGAGATGAGCTCGAGATTTTATATGTGCTCGAGGGGAGTGGTTCAATCTGATACATATTAGCCTGCAATATTGCTCTGGTATGGAGTTGATTATCTCAACAGGTCATGTTCAGTCAAGTTCATTGCTGGTGAATCAAGTGGAACTGCCAACGAATTTAGTACAGCCCTGATCGTCAGTGATGAGCAACTGTGCGGAGATACTCTATCAGATGAGTCAAAGTTCGGAAGGATTTGAATAAGGTTTGAACGAGTGGATCAGTCCTCGAATACTTCTTTTACCTAGAAAAAAACCGATCAGTGTGCCCGAGTCGGAGTTTAGGGGAGCCAAGATAAAGTGAGGAAACACTGTGTGCAGATGCAAAAGAGTGCATCGTCACGGAACTGCATTAAACCTGCGTAATTGATTGCGATGATGGCCCCGCACATACATAACCGGAATTGCCAACGGAATTGAATACGGTCAGGCACCCGATACGTGGCGTGTTATGTATGAATTAAATTGTATCCCCCCTCTTCGCTGTAAATAATTTGCTCGATCGTTCGAAGCAAGGCAGGCTTCGTGCCGAGCCTCGGAGCGCCTTGTCACCCTCACACCATCGCCTTCTACTGTGAAGCACCCACCCACCCCCGACACGGTGCTACAGCAGCACCCACAGGCACCTACAGGCATCCTTGTGCATCCCCGCACCTGGATTTGTTGGTTTAATATACACAGGACAACAGCCGGCGGAATATTATTACAGAGCACAGCATGGCGCAAGCACCCCAAATGCCGCCCTGCACAAAGACCAGCGGCGGGCTGCAGAGCCCAATAACTAGCAGTAAAAGTCCCCCGGCCAGGGGCCCCGTGGCCAGCACCGCCGCTCCCCGTGGCTTTCACATCACACATCGGGGGAATGCGCCGGAGGGGGGAGAGCAGTGAGGCAGGTGCCGACAGCCCCCCGCACATCCTCAGTGCGGCGCGGCGCTCGTCCGGTGAGAAGACACAAACGCCCGGGGATGACATCATGACTCGCGGAGCGAGCGAAAGATGTGATGCCGAACTTCGGCCGTGCCACGTAGAGGCACCGCCAAGAGGCCACCGATCTCTGGATCCGACCCACTGCAAACAACACGTGCACGGCCGATTGCCGACTCAATCCCCGTTTGGGAAATCCCCCCGCAACACAGTAATTCGACGAAATATATACTCTAGATTCCACAAACATTAATTGGATGGTATGTAATCTAAGATAAGTGTCTGATCTTCGCTGAATGGTTTCTCGTCTTGTTGGTGGTTCATGGCGGCTGCGTATGAGACGAATCGGGGCTGATTTGAGGGGGCGTGGAGGTAAGCAGAGGTTTTCTAATTAGAGCGTACGAGCCCAACGGGGCGTGGCGCGTCGTTGGTGTGCCGTCGGCGCGTCGCACTCGCGTCGCGCGCAAGTGGCGAGGTGCGGTTTGTTTGTGTCCAAACCGGTCAAAATATTTGGTGGGGGGGGGGGTCGCCACGTGTTTTGATGGGTGGGTCCGATAAGGAGATCGGACGCCTCTTGGGCACCGCCGCGGATCCGAGCCCGCCTTCCTCCTCCGCTCAAGCAGCGCTCAAGTTTGCGTTGCGATGCTCTGGTTTCGAATGCGACTCCGCCTGGACCTCCGTCGATGTCATAGTCGAAAATGCCGATCGGCATTTTCCGAGTCTGTCGTGGCCTGTCATTGCCGAGGATCTGAGATGCCCATAGTCTCAGAGACCGCCCCGGGCGCCGGCGCATCGACCTCGACTGAGATCTCTCGCTCGCGTCGAGAATTTCTCCGACCGACCACGACATCCACGCACCTCCCTCATCCTCGCACGCATGCCGCACACCCGGACGCTCTCGCGCATTCGCGGAAGTTGCGTGTGTGCGGCGAGCGCTCGAGGACCGATGCACTGGCCATCGAATCCAGTTGACAGAGCCACGCAGGCGTCAAGTCCCGCAAGTGCAACGGAGCCCTCCTAGCGGGCTAGCAAGGTGCGCCCAGCTGCTCCTGTTCGCCTTTGCCCGATGCTGATCCCATACAGCCGTCGCGTAGAGCGCCGGCCGTGCCAATACCGCCAACCCCGCCGACTCGCGCGCCGCGCACGATGAGCGTTCCAACGCACTAGGTACGTACGTCGTGTCGCCCGCGCCTTACCCCCGCCCCGTCGCTTACTCCGCAGGATACCCCCGTGCGCGCACGCTGTCCGCGTTCGCCTCAAGTCCTCCACCCATCCATCCCTTGCGAGCGGGTGTACGGTGCGTCGTACTACTCCCGCGCCTACGCACGCGTACCCCCTCGTTCCGGCACGGCGGCACGGCTGAATACCGCGCTCGTGCAGGGCCGCACGACGCGACACCACGCCCTCCGATTCTGATATACCGCATCAAAATCGGCGCCGCCGCATGTCTGCGCCAGTTTCCCGCCCAGACGCAGATCAGAGTCGCCGCGTCCGTGCTCCTCCTTCCACGCGTCGTTGCGCGGGATTCGTACCGGGAGAGCGGACGGATCCGCAGCGTCGGAGGCGCGTGTCTGGGAAATGGACTCGAAAATGGTGATGGTGGCGCGTGCAACGGGACTTTGCTGGCGCCGTCTACGTTGCGCGAGTTCGAATTTGGCACGCGTCTCCGCGGCGCAAGCTGTAAATACTGGTCGCAAAAACCAATTCATTTCAATTCCGATGACTCAATGACTCACAGAATCAGTCGAGTCGGGGCGCTACTGGTAACCACGCCAGTCTAAGAACGAGAGCGGTGTGCGCACCGGCCCAAATAGTGTCTGCTTCGCACGAGCACTTCACACTAGCGCTGCAAATAAACACTGTGCGTCCACCGAACCAGGGAATCGACATGACAACGCTCACGTTCATTGGTCAAGTCGAGTCGAGCCTGCGCAGCGCAATGGTGGCGAGCTGTAAAATAATTCAAGTGAATACCGGGCGTGTGAATTCCATTCTGTTGCAATGATTCACCACGAATGTCATGAGCACTTGGAGCGCGCGCGCACCGAATGAGGCCTGAAGTAAATAGCAGAACGAGATCGCCAAAAGGCGGCCTGTGTACCTATGCAGAGCAATCTTGGGCCCGAATTGTATTTACATGTAGCTTGGCGCGCCGGACTTCAAACTCACATTTCAACCTGCTACGAAAGGCAGCGCGGTGCGAGTCCCACGGACTCAACAATCGACACGACGACTCATACCTGCGAGTCGCAACACTACGAAAAGTAAAAGCAGTGCGGTGCCAGTCCCACGAATCAACAGTCGACACAAAGAGCATACCTGTCCAAAGCTGCACGGATTGACCGTGTTGAAGTTAGCGCCACGTCCATGGGGTCCCACTGTGGTCGAACGTGGCACGTTAAGATGCTGAAAACCTGTTAGCGGATGTGCGGATGTGCGGGCTTTAGATTAGATCAAGGTGTATGTACCTTTCCATTGTTGGCTGCGGTCGATTCCAATTCGGACCATCGGGAATATTTGCGAGAGGATTGAGCGCGCAACGCTATGGAGCGGGGGTTGGTAGTGGTGCAAGGGCATTACACCCTGCTTACGTTCAAATCGGCGTGTACCGACGACGAGGAATGCCAACGATTGCTCGGAACTGGCAGGTCCGAGTCGGAATTTTTTAACGGAGAGCACTTACATTTCGGACGACAACGTGTGGTGCTCGCGCATGCAAAGCTACAATACTCAAGCCGTGCACGGGCTGCGGTCCAAGTGTTTAATATGTATGTGCTGACCTCAGTGTGGGTTCAAGGATACGAACGCGTCTAAGAAGTTGGACGAAAAGTTCATGCGGATCTACGGCCTGTCAGTAACTCAGCGCAAACATAAAGAATAAGTTGAAGCACTTCACATAGCCGTGTCCCCTACTCGAGGCCATTCGGAATCGAGACGAGCCTGAAGTTTCGTCAGCTCGGATGGTGGGACATACGACATTGAACCGCGACTTACCGCATGTGTTGAGTCCAGAGATAATGTACCTGTGACCAGAGACATCGGTAAGTGGTTATGCACAGTTGACGCAGCTGATGGGGCTCACCGTAGGGGTCACCGAGATGCCCGAAATTCAGTCGAGATGTCCGAGAGTCAATATTTTGGACCGGGTTGGGCTGCATCAGAGCGTTGGGCAGTCAAATCCAAGCTGTAACACTCATGGCGCGACTGGAGGATGAGGTTTAAGATGAGTATCTATATATAGAGTTTGTTGGTACGAAATATAGTGATAAACGGCACATACCTCCCGAGTCAAACGGGGATATTCCCGCTCTTCCGCGATGAGCGCGACGACATGTAATCAATCTGTTCGACCGGAGCCAGATAATGGATGACGGATGAAAATAATATCCCGCATCTGTAGGTGTACAGCCATAGGTTCGTCACACGAGTGAACTAAGTTAAAAGCTTGCTCGCATATCAATAAACTGCCCGATCGCGAAATCTGTGTTGCATCAGTCAGCTGACTGGGGTCAAATTAGACGTGGATAGACTGGCACACATTAAGTGCATAGCTTCGACGCCCGAGTACTAGTATCCCAAACTGAAAGAGAAAGAATCAAACCTGAATTGACTATACTGTGCGTGCGAACGAGCTATAATCAATGAGAACAAAGTCGATGAATGGGACTGAGAATTACTGACTTGCCAGTATGACTTGAAGTCAGTCGGGGTTCAAGTCAATCGGCATTTCGGCGCAGTCCTTGAAGAGCGAAGGTTGTTCCCAATGCGATTCTATGTGCTTGGTTCGACCGATTACAGATCGAAGGGTCGTGCCAAAAAATTGGTGACTGCTGTCAAGAGTAAGCATACGATGCAACCACGTTCAAGGATGACTTACCTCGGCTCACGTCGAGCGGAGTATTAAGTAACAAACATTACGACCAGCCTGCAGTCAATTTACCTGTCGCATTTTGTACAGTGCCAAAAAGACATGGTACCCTAGTGATTGTGATGGATCTTAGTACTTTATTTGTTTATATGCAGTTTTTATTACCTATGCCTGTTAGTTAGACTCCATGTACTCTTGATACGTAGTCATACACGATTCTGGCTGCGCAACCATGAACCGGCACCATATTATTATTACTCCCACGGTTGAACACTGCCTCGTGACTCACTCCCGCATTTCCAGTGCAATTGGAGTCAGTCTGAGTCACTATGAGTCACTGTGAGTCATTACATTATGACTCAGTCAGTAGTTAGTAGTATATAAGAGGAGTGTCTTCCCCTCTGTAGACATCCAATCTTACTTGCCAATACACCTATCTGAACCGCACATCCGCGTGATCTCCGAGCAGCCAGCTCCCTTTCAGTGACGCCAAGCCTCAGTCGATTTTCTACTTTCCACTGTAACGTTGCTAGACCTTACAGTACACCCTACTTCTGCTGCATCGTTGCTAGACCTTGTAGTACAATTAGAATTGCTTTGCTTCTGCTGTGACGTTGCTAGACCTTGCAGTATAATTAGAGCTTCACATCTATTCCTTGCTTTCAGGTTGCTAGACTTGAAGTACGAGTTAGATCCGGTCTTGAACTTGGTGAAGCTATCATTCAAGTTACCCACGTATCGGTTGACTGATTATATAAGGGTTCCTGAACTCGAATATATTCATTCTCGAGGTATTACATTTGTGCAATTCCAATAGCACGCTTGCTTAAACCTCATTTCTCTCACAGTGATACAATTTCGACCACAAGAATTGACCCAAGAATGAAAACATTAGGACGATCAGCGACCTGGTTGTATTGTATATTGAACTCGGGAATGATAGTGGGGTTGTCATTCCGAGACTAAGATTGCGCGTCGATTTTGAGATCCCAATTGGGGAAGCCATGGGGAGCTTACAGGCTCCGCTTAAGGCCAAGGCGTCCGGATAGCGCGTGTATCCATGTACAAATTCCGAAATTAAAGGCCAGCGAAATTTTGCGGTGAGTTGGTTTGCGGGTTTCTTGTCAGTGCGGCTTTGGCTGTAAACTTCGGCAAAGAGAGAGTGGCCATTTTGTGTCCGAGGGGGAAGAATTAATGCCTGGTACGCGCGGAGATAAGATAGAAGTAAGAAGATCTTGAAGAGGAGGGAGAGGAGGAGGAGCGTAGGCTGCCGGAGGATTGATCAGGAGTTCTCTATACTTTAGCCTTGAGGCAGAGCGGGAGTAGCGATGTAGATAGAGGCAGAGAGGCCTCCAGTGGAGTGATCAAGTCGCTGGTAGTGTCATGGAGCTGCAGCTTTGCTTTGCCTGTCGGTGATTCCGAGTCAGAGATCCATAGTTATGCGTAGAAGCCATTCCAGTACAGCTATGCTTGAGGAAGAAGGTTGGCCATGTCAGAGTTTTAGTTTTGAAGGTTCGTTCGCGGACGAGCGTTTGACTGTAGACCAGCGCTACCGCGTCGTCTGGCATCTTCTGTAGAGTGCTTTAAATTGGTCAATTCACGAAGGGCCGCGTGAATCTGATGTCGGAAGGGGCTGGTTCCGAGCCAATCAAGGGACGTTGGTTGAGGTACTGGGTAATTCAGTGAGCCCGAGCGAGAGTGCGTGCTAGCTGGGGCACTAAGACACAACGAAGCGACGGCAAACGGAAGGAGAGGCGATGCCGAACTTCGGCCGTGCCACGTGAAGGCACCGCCGTTGATCCGCCCTCGATCCGCCTTCCTCTTGCGCTCAAGCAGTGCCGCAAGTTTGCGCTCAGACAACGCTAGGATGCTCTAGTCTCCTATGCGACTCAGCTCATCTGGCCCCTTTGGTCGCCCTTTGTATAACGTCTCACCGGTGACCGATCCCCGCCGCTTCGGTTTCAAAGCCCGCCGATTCAATCCGCATCCCCCTGGCAGAAGCGCGACACGCGCACAGACTGGCCGGGGCTGGTAGTGGGGCTCGTCCTCCTTGTTTCCGTACTTACGCAGAGCGCGGTACCGGGCGTGCCGCTGCCGCCGCCGCGCATGGGGAGCGGGGGTATATGATCCCGCACGTTCTCGACACGGACACCTGGTGCGGCGTGACTTCGTAATTGTCCAATCGCTTCATTTTGCCGGTGCGAGCTTTAACCCCTGCACTCGAGGTCGATACGGCCTTTGAAGATTTCGACGCTCAGCGCCACGGCCACCCCCATTCGCACCCGTATCCCACTCGCACCCGCATGCGCATCACCACTCACTCCGCCACGAGGAAGGTTCTTTGAGCCGAATTTTTCCGCGCGCCTCCGCCGCCGCCTCCGCCGCCGCCGCCGCCTGCGCATCATCCCCTCATCGTGGACACCACGCCCCGCGTTCTAGCGCACCTCTGATTTCAACCCATGCCGCAGACGAGGATCGGTTCTGGCACGGTTGAATCTGACTTTGGCTTTGCGCCACACCACCACGAGGGCTACGAATACCCCTCGCATCATCACGACCACGGGCACCAGCCCCTGCCGCCGCGGTTCCTGGACTGGATCACGGCGCCAGCCCCTGCCGCCGTAGCGCGTCACCACACCCGCATTTTACCCGCATCCGCATCTTCACGACTAAGCACCCGGCTGGGGGCCTCCGCCGATTGATGGCGCGCCGGATGGGATGAATTGGCGCCGGGACGAGGCATTTCTTGTGAGTTTGGTTTCTGTTTCATCCTCTGCGTTCATCGCGCTATTGTTTTACCCTGTGCATGATGATTTCCTTATTATTTTATCTTCTTCTATCCATTCTATCCGAGCTGACGCCTTCCCCGCTACACATAATTTCGCTCCTCCCCGCGGGCTTCGCCGCACGGGAGCTCCGCTTAGAGCGCATGCATTCATTCTACGAGCCGCCTGCGGCGGGTGTATCTGAACACCAAGACACCGCGCGGCACTCCAAGGA
This sequence comes from Mycena rosella, assembly GCA_029378255.1. Taxonomy (NCBI): domain Eukaryota; kingdom Fungi; phylum Basidiomycota; class Agaricomycetes; order Agaricales; family Mycenaceae; genus Mycena; species Mycena rosella. The sequence goes on along the minus strand of JARKIE010000420.1, from coordinate 25,109 downwards.
CGGGTGCTCATCCGGCGCGCCCTCGCCCTCGCCGTCGCCCAAATGGCGCGGGCGTGCGGGCGTCTTCGCGACGGTTCGGCGGCATCGGTACGCCCCAGCAATTTTTGTGTGCCCCGCGCTGTTCGCGCGCGCACGGCGGCGCATGCGCGTCGTGTATGGCGTGGTAATGCTGCACTGTACGGGTGGCGTTTTGGGTGTGGCGTGTTGAGTGCATTTTCCGCTTATATTTCTCTTCTTGATTACGCGGGGTTGGTCACCGGATTGTTCATTTTTTGTTGTTGTTGTAATGAATCTCGGGACTAACGCCCCGACAGCTCTACTATCAGGTCTATATCAGCTCCTCGCCCGTGCGGCTCACGCCGATGTTCGTCACGGGGCCGATCTGCAACATATTCGTCGCGCTCGTTATCGAGCGCGTGCCCGCGCTTTGGCTGTCTCATGCGTTTAATGTTTCCGCGAATTTGCCCGATAATTAACGCCCATCCTACGCCCATCCAACACAGCTTCCGGCACGCTCACGACGGCGCTCCACGGCGTCGACAGTTGTGTTTAACCACGTGCAGCATCGCGCGGCGCGGACGCGCTGGGGTCGCACCACGCTGCGATGTGGACGGATGTCTCTTTTGGCGGGCTCGGTGAATTATATTCGCTTGTTTTTCTCAGCATTCCTGTTCGCATCTCCACTTTGTTTTCACCTCACGCCCCATTCCTCCTCCGTTCTCGTGTTCTGAACTCACTCCCCCCGTTTTTTTCGTCTCCCCTCTACAACTCCACTTGCCTCACGCACGAAACTGGCGAATAGCCCTGAGGTCGATGGGCGGTGACTCGTATGGTGGTAACTCGCGTACTAATACCAAGTCGAAGGTTCGGAAAAAAATTACAGCCGATTGGAGAAATGTGAGTGTCCGAATTATTGTTCAGAAAGTGAAGGGTTCCCGATGAGAGCTTCGAGCGAGCGATGCACAGTTGCGTAGATGGACTCCTTTCAGATGGACCGAGTGCATCTGGTAAGAATCCATATTACTGACGTCCCCATAATCGTACATGGTGGCTGACACGTTCGGGGTTTGTATAGAGTATGTAAGTTCCTTCGGGCGTAGCAACCGAAGAGAAAGTGTCTGGTGAGAACGACCTTGGGCTTTTACAGAGACGAAGATCCATGGAACCTTCGCGAGAGCGGTGGATGCAACCAGAGAAGTTGAATCCGAGGTTGAATCAAGATGATTCCCTGTCGACCGGGGCTTTTGCGAGGAATGAAGGAGGGCGGTGACCAGCAAATGGGAGACTAAGTTCAGTTCGATGAAGCGCCGAACTTCGTAGTCGCGGATTTTGATCGTGATCCTGCTGGGATCGACCGCGAGGAAGCGGGACATCTCCGATGGTACGGCGTGGAGGCTGGTGATATAATGCACGAGATGCTTCGTGTCATCCGGTTAGACCCGGAATTTTTAGTCTGTAGCGCGCCAGGGGAGTATAATGCGTGCGTGATTGAGTCGCGAGCGCAACCTACCCAATTTCTGGCGTTGACATAGAGAAAAACGCACTAGGGCAATGATTGGGCTGGATGATTTTGCTAATAGGATGTGGGAATGATCGACGCACTGCGATGTTGGTGATTTCAGAGGCGCGGGTGCAGGCCTTGAGCCATGTGATACCACATGGCTAAATCTTCTGCATAGCACGTGTATACAGGCCTGAATTCCTGAATAAACGGCGAGCGAAATTTTGCGGGGAGTGGGTCTGTGGTCTGGGCGCGGTCTTGGCGGTGTAAATTTCGGGAAACAGCCAAGAAGATATTGAAGCGGAGGGAGAGGAGGAACATAGGCTGAGATTTGAGCAGGAGCTCGCTGTACTTTAGGCAGAGCACGAGTAGTGATGTGAAAGTAATTGCAGAGTGCCGCCGCGGCCCCGGTGCACACTGTCTTCTCCCGGGTGTCCAAAGTTTTTGGATCGAGGCGAGTTAGTGCATTGTGTCAAAGATGCTTGATAAGTTCTCGCTCCGTTGGGAGGCGCCTCCGTTAAAACTAGATGGCAACACAGTGTCGCAATCGGTGATCCAGACTCCAGAGATTCGTAGCTATATGTAGAAGCCTGCTGTGCAGCTGCACTTGAGGTATAAGATTGGTCATTACAGAGGTGCCTTTTGAGAGGATTCGTCGATGGACGAGGCGAGGGCGCGGTAAATCGTGAACCGGCGCGATCTACTCAGGAGATTACTGATTTTGAAGCAGCTGTTTTTCACGGTAATAGAGGGAGGGTGCAAGGAGGGTGATTGCCCTCTCGAATCTTGCGCTAGTACAAGTATCTGCATAATCAATGCACAGATACCATCAGCGATGAAAAAAAGGTATTCGCGCGCCCTGTAAAGAACCCAGCCTGGAGTCGAACCAGGTCAAATTCCGCTCAAGGCACTCAAAACGGTCATGGGTGATTGAAAGCGGGCGCACACCGCGTGCTACAGGGTCTCTTTTGCTTGGCATTGTCCCTGGACAGGTGCGTGAGTAAGGTTGAGCTCTAGCAAACCTGCACGACGACTCCGCACGATTTTAAATCCGAAGTTCGTCCAGAGAAATGCGTATTCAAGTCGATACATCACAAAATACTTCCGAAGTATTACACACTATATGGTGGCCAGTACGTCCCATCGTTATCCGCGAAATATAAAAGCAAAAGAGAAGAGTCGAAGGATAAAGAGCGCAGGGGCGGCATAGAAGTGCAGTGGAGGGAACGGGACCCGAGACACCGAAGCACTGGTGCCATCGCTGGGCCGGAGCGATACAGCGCAATAAGAACGACAAAAGGCGTGCCGCCCACAAAACCACGAGGAAAGAGCATGCGAGGATCGTCAGAGCGGCACACACATTGGCACGCACGCAGGCACGACCAATAAGAAGCCGGGGCGCGCAAAATTCAGGACGCGCACCGCGATGGACTTGAAAACAGAGGGAACATGAGATCGGTCGGCCATGGGTGAGCTCTAGGCGGCGCAGCGCCCACACGCCCTGCGGAATGAGACCGTTGCAAGACGCAGGCGAAATGACCCAGAGACAACGGAAGCGGAGCAGACAGGAAGCCTGCGGTGATATACGCACAGCGGAGGGGTAATACAGCGAGCAACTGGCGGGCATGACGAGTTGCGGGGCCTTGTGCGCACAGCGACGAGCCGTCCGACAAACACTCCCATCAGCGAATCACTATCTTGAAGAGAAAAGACAACGGAGAAACAAACATCGCCGCGGAGCGTGTGAGCGCCGTCCAGTCGTCGTTGCGTGGGCGCACTTGATCGGGTCGTCCTGGCGAGAAGGCGCAGGCCGGCGAGCGAGAGAAGAAGAGATGGCAGCTGACAGAATTCACGGCGCAATGGAGAGCCTTCCAACCACAACACCAGATTATGGCGGCGATTGAGATGTGCGAGCGCGCACATGGCGTTGATAGGGAGTGCAGCGAGCGGCTGATGCACGGGCGCAGCAAAAAGTCGAGCTACTAAGCCCTGCGAGTACGAAGAGGCGCCCGACGAACCGCCTGTCAGCACATGAATCTCGCGAATAGAAAAAAAGACGCACACTAAAGTACCAAAGTACTGAAGTATTGCGCGGCCCACATACGTGAACGTTCCATCCAACTGTTGGAGTAACAACCGAATCACTGGCGCACTGCCTCTTGGCTATACGAGTGTTGATCATTCCCACCGACCACTCTACTCATCCAGACTCACCCTCCTCATGGACATGACTCATACATAGTCTTGCGCACTGTACTCCCTCATGGTTCCTTCGTTCTGACTCGTATGTACTAATTTACGCGCCATTCTCCTTGTGTTCCGTATCATATTTACTTATCTCCTTCTGTATGTATGACTCCCCTATGCGTATAAGTACGTAGCAATTTATTCGAGACCTCTGCGGTTTTGCAGAGGGTCACTGTTGACTACATCGGCGTACGGTCTAAAACCTACACAACAGCCAGTGTGGTCGTCTTCGGGCCGGGTCTCTGGGCTTAATACTAGTGGATTGAGTCGTCCCACAGCGAGGGAGTCGGAGCAACGACGAGCGCGAGGTGGAGGCAAACGGAACGGCTACGCGGCCCGATTGCCGATCCGCATCAACGCCGCGTCATCAAACCCTCTTGTCCTCGAACCACCCGCGAGTCGACGAGTAGAAGCGCAATAGCTGCACGGAACCGCCCTCTAAGCGCCTGGCTCTCTCTGCGCTGTTTCCCGCGACATCTATACCGTTAAATTTCCGCCCAGCCCCCTCCTGGCTTCTTTGGTGCTGTCATTGCCGCCTACAGCCTCGGATACCGCCGCCGGAGCATCGACCTGCATGAGGAAAGACGCAAACGGCTGGGCGGACATTGTTCTACTACCAATGTGCGTTCCGCATTCTCGTTTTCACCGTGTCCCTTCCTCCTTGTATGCAATATTGCCCGGGTGCAGCGCGTTTCTTACGCATGGAAGACTACTTGAAAGTAGTCGCGTTCTGCCCGTCTCTCAGCGAGGCCTCTGTGAGTGGCGGCTGGCACTTGTCGTCACATCTTCGGGGTGCGCTACCCGGAGGCTGCGTCGTAGAGCGAGATCCGTTCCTCCGTCCCGCGTCGCGATTCTTCTTCCGAGGAGCTTTACCTAGGCCGTCGATATTTTCATTTCCGCCTCATTCTGGATCCTCCGCTTTCCTCCCCCATCCCGCTTCCTGCTCCCAATCGTGCGCTTCTGTTTTCCGCCCACCTGCCCGCCGAGATCCGGCGGGCAGTTCGTCGCTGTGCTCGCCATCCGCACCCAAAGCTGCACGCGCGTCGCGTGCGTGCATCCGAATCCGACAGCGTTGGCGATGAAACGGGAAACGGGTCCGCGCGGGTGTTTTTGCTGGGTGTTCACTATGCGCAGCTAGTGGATATGCCGAGCGTGGGAGCCTGTCCTGCGCCCCGGGCCCCGCGCATGTGGTGCTGCAGGTGTGTTTCCCAGTGGATGAACGCACAAGTGGCGGAGCGCGCGCTCGGCTCCCGCTCGTATTTGCCGCGCTGGCTGACGTAACTCAGGACGCACACCTCACCATCGCGCTTTGCGCCTATCTTCCTTGCGCGCGGGCCTCCATGTGCGTGAGCTATATCCAGTGGGAATGCATCCCGGGATGCACACGGGACGTCTGTCGGCGTGTGCATGGGTGTAGCGCCGCGGGCGTTAGCTCTTTACGCGCCCGTGCCGCATCGTTTCAACTGGACCGGGAGCGCCCGCAGATGGAGTGCGAGAGCCTGGAGAGCTGGAGGGATGCGGCGACAAGGAGACGCAACCGCGCGCCGTTACGCTTCTCGTTGCGCTTCAAATTTGTCTTTCGTCGTGCGTCCGAAACCCTATCTCGTTCTCCAGCGCTAATTATGTGTGAGTGGACAAGTGCCCTCGGTATTCTACCCCTGGTGTAAATATGTACAGGTGCGCGAATATAACCACTGCAGAGATTTAAACCACGGACTTGAGGTCGATGTCTTCGTCGTGCGTCCGGAGCCCCCATTTGGTTCTCCAGAGCTAATTTGTGCGTGAGGTGGGACGAAGTGCGCGTCGGTATCCTACCATGATGTATATTATTATCCTTACAAGTGCGTGAATATGATCTCCTGCAGACGTTTAAACAGCGAACTTGAGGTTGGCGACGAGTCGGGAGTCGGACCGCGCGAAGCAACGACGGCGTCCAACAGTCCCGAAACCTTCCTAGACGAGGGCCGAATCCGCGAATACCACACCATGAGACGGAAGCTGATACTGCATGTACTAAGCTTCCAATTCTGCTGCGTGAACTTCCTGTTGTGGTCGGACTTGGACAAACTCGTTCGCACTCCATCCCCTGGCCGCTCCAAACCCGTGTCTGCTTCGGGATTTATCCTGCTTTGACGATTGGAGGTCTTCGGTGCTTGGGTTAACTGTTGATTATCTGTTACCCGTGCCCCACACTCTCCTACAAGCTTCGCATCCAGCTCAGGAATCTTTGTTCAATCACAAGAGCTTGTTCATCTGCGCCAACCCCGTCTTACCCCGTCTTACCGAGGTCCTCGTGCCCACTCCGAATTCCTATATTCCGACCTAATTTCGCTCCCAGCTGGCTGAATGCCGTTATTTCTGCTGGTCCTCGCCAATCTCCTTCATCTTCATCCGTATAATTTGTGTCCTTGTTTTCTTTCCGCTCGTGATAAATAATAATGTCGGAGGTATCCTCCTCGCCTCCCTTGACGCGGCTCTCCGTCGATCCGGATATCCCTGGGTCTTGGTCCGCCGTAACTGCCTTCGTCCGTTTGTATCCGATTCTTCGACCTCGGGTTTGGTATGTGCTTACTCTCGGGTGATGTTCTTAGTTCTTCCGACATGCTCGGAGTCACTCACACGAACACACCTGTATATTGGTCGCAATTGCATCACATGGAGTGTAAGATGAGAGAGAAGGCCGGGAATCGCTGAAAACGCGAGACCTGTTCGTGGAGTTCCGAGGCTGACTATTTTTGGCTGCTGTGCGTTGGCTGTGCGTTGGCTGTGCGGATGATCGAAACTTGACAGGCATCTCGCAGCCCCTCGCTTCCTCCACCATGTCGACCGCTCACCCCACTGCAGCAGCATCCAGCTCAACTCGACGGACCCCATTCCATGTTCCCAGGCCTTCCTCAGAATCGAAAGCGGACTGGCTAGAGACCTCGCTACGACCGCGAAGGGAATTACGGCGGCGGCCGAATGCCTTCCTTTTCCCTACGTAAAGGTGTCTTCGGGCTGGTCGTGATCATCCTGGAGACAGTCGAGGTTTGTTATTTTGTGGAGTTGCTTTGAAATGTGGTTAACTTTGACCACCCACAGAAAGTGAAGAAGAACCGAGACAACGTGAAAGAACTCTGCGACAATTCATGGAAATCGTCAAGATCATACAGGACCAGCTATCGTCGCATGGGGATACAGCTGCTGTCAAGTTCAAAGGGCTCTGCGAAGATCTTGAAGGGTGGGTGTGAATATTATATGCATCCTCAGGCTGTGCTGACGGTACTCTGTCAGTGTATTGCAGGGCATTTTGAAAGCAGTGCAGCAGATGAAAACAGAGCCCCGAGGGTTCAGAAGTCGCTTCAAAGAAGTCGTGAAGCTCGATAGTGTTGCAGATGAAATATCGGCCATCAGGTTAGAATCCAGGAACTGCGGTCTAATTTCGTTGTACGTATATTCCACTTCACATAGATTTTCCTGATAAGCTTTAAGCTTATGGCGGTCATTGATATCGATTTGAATCTCCACAAGGCCCTTCAATAGGGATACCATCCAGTATGGTTTTTTCCCATTCAATTACCGAAATCTGAGCAGATTTTAGACTTGCCCCCATCCAAGTCACTCAAACATCACCAAGTGCCCTCCTCCATCCCGAATATTCCATGGCAGGAAAACCATCCTGGATCAGATGCACCAATTCTTTGACCAGGATCTGGGCAACCAGCACATCTTCCTGCTGCATGGACTGGGTGGTGCTGGGAAGACACAAACTGCACTGAAATTCATTCAGAATCATCGTCTCGGTGAGTGCATCTATTCCTTGTACTGAACTCTGACTCAATCCACCAAACTTCCATGCAGTTTCTCCGACATCTTTCTTATTGACACCAGTACACTTGAAACAATTGACACAAGCCTCAAGAACATAGCTGCCACAAAGAATGTGGGCAGCACTGCAGATGATGCTCTCCAATGGCTCAGTAGCCAACCTTCAGAATGGATGCTTCTCTTCGATAATGCAGATGACCCAAGCATCGATCTACACAGGTTTTTCCCTTCCTGCACTCACGGCAATATCTTGATCACATCTCGGAATCCGGGACTCCGAGTGTATGCTGGATCACATTCCCTTGTCTCAGATATGGAGGAACTGGATGCTGTGGAACTGCTGCTTAACAGTGCTAGTGAAGACATCACAGCTGGCAATAAAGTGGTTGCCGCTGAAATAGTAAAGGTGAGCCATTATCAAATACACATGTTTGAAGCACTCACTATCCATGGTTCAAGGCACTTTGGTATCTGCCACTAGCCATCATCCAAGCTGGTGCTTTCATCTCAAAGTCTGGAGTACTTGACAAATACTTGGACCTATATAAAGAGAATCAAGCCAAATTATTGAGAGAGAAGCCTACTCAGTCTCATACTGATTATGCCTGGACTGCATATACAACCTGGCAGATCAGCTTTGACCAGCTCACCAAACAGGCCCAAACCCTTTTGCAGTTGTGGTCATTTCTTCACTACGAAGGAATCCCAGAGGACATATTTTCTTATGCTTCAATGTATAAACCTAGCCCCCATGGTCCAACAGAAGAAGAACTAGAGAAACCACTCGAATTCCTGTCCCATTTTATGGGACCCAACTTGCTCTGGGACTCCCTTCACTTTATGGAGGTTACCAATGAAATCAGAGCCTACTCTTTAGTCAATTTCGATCCAGACAAGAAATCATTTTCTGTCCATCCCCTAGTTCATAGCTGGACTCAAACTACACTGACGAATATGCAATCATGTCATCATTCCGTGATTGCCATAGTGGGGATGGCAATTTGTGGAATTCCAGAACAAGATATGCAGCTGGCTAGTGTCAAACTCCTGCCCCATGTTGATTCCTTAATACATGGAAATGGGAATGTCAAACCTGATTTTCGTCATGCATATGGAAGGTTGTACTGGTGGGCAGACAGATTCAAAGATGCAGAGCAGCTGGAGCTTGCAGTTCTGGAGGACCGCAGAGATATTCTGGGTGATGACCATCCAGATACCCTGTATGCTATGGGAGGTCTGGCATCGATATATTACAAGTTGGGTGAGTTGAAGGAGGCTGAGGAGCTAGACACTGCAGTGCTGGAAAAGCGGAGTACGATCCTGGGAGAGGACCATCCAGACACCTTGCTGGCTATGGGTAAGCTGGCATCGACATATCACCAGTTGGGTCGGTTGAAGGAAGCCAAGGAGCTGGGAGTTGTGGTGCTTGAAAAGCGGAGGAAGATCCTAGGAGAAGACCATCCAGACACCCTACATGCCATGGGAAATCTGGCAACAGCATATTGCAAGCTGGGTCAGTTGAAGGAGGCAGAGGAGCTGGATGTTGTGGTGCTTGAAAAGCTGAGGAAGATCCTGGGAGAGGACCATCCAGACACCCTGCATGTCATGGGAAATCTGGCAACAGCATATTACAAGCTGGGTCAGTTGAAGGAGGCAGAGGAGCTGGAAGTTGTGGTGCTTGAAAAGTGGAAGAAGATCCTGGTAGAGGACCACCCAGAGACCCTGATAGCCATGGGCAATTTGGCATTGATATATCACCAGTTGGGTCAGTTGAAGGAGGCAGAGCAGCTTGAAGTTGTGGTGCTTGAAAAGTGGAGGAAGATCCTGGGAGAGGACCATCCAGACACCCTGTGGGCCATGGGCAATCTGGCATCGACATATTACCAGTTGGGTCAGTTGAAAGAGGCAGAAGAGCTGGATATTTTCGTCCTTGAAAAGCGGAGGAAGATTCTGGGGGAGGATCATCCCGATACCCTGCGTTCCATGGGCAATGTGGCATTGACATATCATGAGTTGGGTCAGTGGAAGGAGGCAGAGGAGCTGAAAGTTGTGGTGCTTGAAAAGCGGAGGAAGATCCTGGGTGAGGACCATCCAGAAACCCTGCATGCCATGGGAAATCTGGCAGCAACATACTATGCCCTGCACGGATTTCCAGAGGCGGAAACACTTTATGTTGACCTCCTTGCAAAGCGCCAAGCTCGCCTCGGGGATGATCATCCAGATACCCTACAAACAATAGACCGTCTGGCAGCCTCCCGACGAGCCATGCATGGCTTTAGAAACAGAACCAGGTTCAACAAGGTCTTCAGACTGACTCGTGTATAGTATTGTCGTAGTGACTCCTATGTATATGTTGACAGTGTCAATTTTGTGTTTTCAATTTATATTATAATTTCTGTTCAAGGCAGTACCCAGGCCTGAGCCTTCCTGGAACAATGTGACTTTCGTAGATGTCCTCGCCATAGAGGGGAGCAGTGAGATAACTCCATCCAAATTTTGAAACAGAATTGATACACAAACTCTTGAGACTCGAGAGAGCTCCGACACATGAGGACCACAGCAGGACAAATTCAGGAAGGAAAAAAATCAACATGCATTTCGGTGTCTGTGGCTTGAAGCTAATGTCTGAATGACCGGAGAGCTTTGCTCGCAGGAGTCTCTTGGACAAAAATCGAGTATTGCAGTCTGGATCCGGACTTGATCGATAGGTATGGTGTGGCTGAGCCATTGGGTGAATTGTACAATATTTAGAGATGCAGGTACATACATGGCTACATTTTATCCAGTTCCGGTGTTTGGCGCCACTGTCGGACTCTGGGTTGCCCATGAAGAGAGTAATCGGGAAAGTATCCCAGAACAATTTGTGAAGGGAATCCTTGCGATGAGGTTGAAGCAGGCTAGCAGAAAAAATTGACAATGATTGGTATCGGCAGCCTCGATATTGCCATTGATGAAAATGAAAAGGTTGAGATCAGCTCGAGATTATATGTGTGCCCAGTGGGAGTGGTTCAATCTGATATTGCCATATTAGCTCCACAGAGCTGATTATCTCAACAGGTCATGTTGAGTCGAGTTCACGGCAGGCGAATCAAGTGGCACTACTTATGACCACCCTAGCACCTGTGCGGACATATCCTATCAGATGGGTCGAAGTTCGGAAAGTTATGAATATAGTAAGGTTTGCACGAGTACCGGATCAGTTCTCAAATAGTTTTTTCCTGAGTCGAGGTTCCGGGGAACCAAGATGAAAACACCCACATGCGGATGCAAAGGAACACATCGTCACGGAACTGAATTAAGCCTGCGTAATTGATTGCGACGATGGCGTGCCATCCCCTTTTGCTCCTTGGCCGCGCGCATGTACATAACCGAAATTGCCAACGGAATTGAATACGGTCGTACACCCGCGATACATAGTGTGTTCTGTATGCATTAACGTGCGTCCCCCCTCCCCACTGTAAATACTTTGCTCCCTGAATGATGCCATGTCCCGCAGCAACGCAGGCTCCGTGCTGAGCGGAGTTTGGTGCTGCCTGGTCTTTGTCGCCCTCATGCCCATCACCTTCTATTGTCAAGCACCCTCCCAAAGCCGACAGCGGGGCAGATCATGGCATGCGCGGCGATCAAACGACACGACGCGGGAGCGACGCGTCTGTTCAGGATCCTAATATCCGAATCAGCATTCCTGGTGTGGCGGCTGAGGAACGAAAGGGTAATAAATAAGGAAATCCCCACATCCGCGAGAGCAATACACAACCGCTGGCTCAAACTGATCAATAATAGGCTTGGGCTCGACCGTGCCATGACCAATGAGCACAAATACGGAAAGAAGGCGGTGAAGAAAAACCTTGTACTGAAGACGTGGCGCAAGGTACTGAAAAATGAAGACGATCTCCCTAAAGACTGGACCAGGGAGACCGAGGTTTTAGTGGGTATCGGATAATCTCCCCGACAATGATAGGGGCCCGGTGACTTACCGCCGGGCCCCTTGAGCCGAGGAACTGAACCCCACACGCCACGGCGCGCGACACACGGCCGTGTGTGCGAGTATGCATTTCCTCGGGTGGTATGAATTTTTGTCTGGCCGGGTTTCTAGTCCAAGGCCTCAAACTAACGGGGCGGGTGGTGGACGACTATGTCGGCCGGAAGTGTATGGAAGCGTGCGCGCGCTAAACAGCATGGAAGGGAAGTGCTCAGGCTCTCACCCCCCGCCATGAGTCGGGTTCAATGCCCCACTCAAACGTTCCACCAAAAAAAAAAAAAAAAAAAAAAAAAAATCGTCAATGTTTTCTGCTAGCCTGGATCGACCTACAGTTGTGGACAAACAAAGTCCACAAATAGCCTGTAGCCCTAACGGGATTTTATTTTGACTTACTTTCAACTGTTTTAGACTCACCAAGGGTCGCCCCTTGCACCTGGAAAAGTTATCTCCCGTGCATCAGCAATTATAACACCATGCTGGTCCCGTTGAACAAGTCGACCTGTTCCTTCAGTAATAAAATCTGAAACATGAATGAGGCGTCCACGACTTTTCTTTTGAAGGACAGTTTGCCCTTCTGCAAGCCTGAGAAGATTTATCAGTGGCAAAACACTAAGAAATACAAGAACACTTGCCAAGCAGAGCGCATATAATCAAGTGCATGGAAGCAGCATTCATCATGAAAATATGCAATGACCTTTGTCACTCCAGGTGGCAGAACAGGCTCAACAACTTCAAGGTTTGGTCCATGATACTGTGTCATGCGTGCTTCAAATCCTGCCATCTTAGGCAGAAAAACATCAGTTCGATACTGCACGACATCCGGCCGTTCATGGCCATCCATATAAACACCCTTCTTGATCAGGGTTCTGCGATAGCCAAGTCTGACTAGCCAGCGCCGGGCAGTACGCTCACTGATTGGCTGCTTTGGTGAGGTTTCTCCCGAATGAATCAGTTGACTCTTTCAGCTGACAGTTCTGAAAATAAGTCAGGCATGTGACCAAGAAAGATCATTTAATTGCGGCACATCCACTCGATGGATTTTCACGATTATTTGATATTCAGATGCGGCTCATCAAGGCGCATCGATTGCGCATTTTCTTGTAATTTTCCCACGACTTTTGTTCGGCCGCCAAAATTTTGACCGGCCCGGATATTGATAGATGATTTGCCGGCTAACGGCTCGACAAAATCACTTAATTTTTATATGGATGTGTTCGCCTTGGTGAGATCTATCGATCCATGTACTTATCTCGGCTAAAAAAATCGATTTTCTTTTTGGTGGACTTTGTCTGTCCACAACTGTAGAACATTCATCCTGAGAATTCCCTTCACAAATTGTTCAGGGACACTTTTCCAATTACTCTCTTCATGTGCAACCCAGAATCCATTGGCGGCACTAAATAAAAAAACTTGATAAAATGTAGCCATGTATGTCCGGCATTTTCAGATACTGTACAATTTACACCATGACTCAGCCATGCCATACCTACCGATCAGTCGGATCCAGACCGCAATGTTCAATTTTTGCACAGGAAATTCCTGCAAGAGCAAAGCTCTCTGGCCGAAATGCCTGTTTCTTTTTTTCCTTCCAGAATTTGTCCTGCTGTGATGCTCATGTGTCGGAGTTCTCTCAAGGGTTGTGTTTCAACAGTTGGATGGAGTTATCTCGCCGCTCCTTTCTATGGTGATGACATCCATGACACTCACATTGTTCCAGGAAGGCCCAGGCCTAGGTACTTCCTTACACAGAAATTAGGGCACTAATATAAATTGAAAAAACCAAAATTGACACTGTCGACATATGCATAGGAGTCACTACAACAATACTATCCATGAATCAGTCTGCAGAACCTTTTGAGCCTATTTCTGGTTCTAGTGATCCATTGCTCGTCGGGTAGTTGCTAGACCATTCACTGTTTGTAGGGTATCTGGATGATCATCCCCGAGGCGAGCTTTGCGCTTCGCAAGGAGGTCAACATAAAGTGTTTCTGCCTGTGGAAATTTGTGCAGGGCATAGTTTGTTGATGCCAGATTGCCCATAGCACGCAGGGTCTCTAAATGGTCCTCTCCGATGATCTTCTTCCACTTTTCAAGCACCACAACTCCCAGCTCCTCTGCCTCCTTCAACTGACCCAACTGGTGATATGCCACTGCCACATTGCCCATGGCATGCAGAGTGTCTGGATGATCCTCACCCAGGATCTTCCTCTGCTTTTCAAGCACCACAACTTCCAGCTTCTCTGCCTCCTTCAACTGATCCAGGTTGTAATATGTCGATGCTAAATTTCCCATGGCCTGCAGGGTATATGGATGGTCCTCTCCCAGGATCCTCCTCTGCTTTTCAAGCACCACAACTCCCAGCTTCTCTGCCTCCCTCAGCTGACCCAACTGGCCATATGTCAAGGTCAGATTGCTCATGGCACGCAGGGTTTCTGGATGGTCCTCGCCCAGAATATCTCTGCGGTCCTCCAGAACTGCAAGCTGCAGCTGCTCTGCATCTTTGAGTCTGTCTGCCCAGCAGTAAAACACTCCATATTCATAACAAAAATCAGGTTTGACATTCCCATTTCCATGTATTAAGGAATCAACATGGGGCAGGAGTTCGACACTAGCCAGCTGCATATCTTGCCATGGAATGTCCGCAATTGCCATCCCCACTATGGCAACCATAGAATGATGATATGATTGCAGATCTGTGAGTGTGGTTTGAGTCCAGCTATGAACCAGGGGATGGACGGAAAATGTTTTCTTGTTTGGATCAAAGTTGACCAAAGAATATGATCTTATCTCTGTTGTAATCTCTATAAAGCGGAGAGGGTCCCAAACATGATCTAGTCCCAAAAACTGGGACAGGAATTCAAGTGGTTCTTGTAGTTCTTTGTCTGATGGACCCTGGGGGTACCACTCAGTTTTGTAAGTTGCGGCATGAGAAAATAGGTCCTCAGTAATTCCTTCATGGTGCAGGAATGACCGAAGCTGCAATAGGGTTTTGGCCAGTTGGCTGAGCTGGTCAAAGCTGATCTGCCAGGTTGTATATACAGTCCAGGCATAATCAGCATGAGACTGAGTAGGCTTCTCCCTCAATAATTTAGCTTGGTTCTTTTTATACAGGTCCAAGTATTTGTCGAGTACTCCACACTTGGAGATGAAAGCACCAGCTTGGATGATGGCTAGCGGCAGATACCAAAGTGCCTTAAACCATGGATAGTGAGTGCTTCGAACATGCATATTCAAAATGGCTCACCTTCACTATGTCAGCTGCAATGATCCTATTTCCAGATGTGAAATCTTCACCAGCACTCGTAAGAAGCAGTTCCACAGCATCCAGTTCCTCCATATCTGAAACAAGACAATGTGCTCCAGTATACACTCGAAGCCCAGGATTCCGAGATGTGATCAAGATATTGCCGTGAGTGCAGGCAGGGAAAAACTTGTGTAAATTAATGTTTGGGTCATCTGCATTGTCAAATAAAAGTAGCCACTCTGCAGGTTGGGTGCTGAGCCACCCGAGGGCATCATCTGCAGTGCTTCCCGCATTCCTTGTGACAGTCATGTTCTTGAGCCCTGTGTTAATGGTTTCGACGGTACTGGTGTCAATGAGAAAGATGTCAGAGAAACTGAATGGGAGGTTGGCTTGATTGAAGGAGAAATCAGCATAGGCAACAGAGGTGCTCACCAAGATGATGATTCCTCGTTGAATTTCAGTGCAGTTTGTGTCTTGCCAGCACCCCCCAGTCCATGTAAAAGGAAACTTGGGGGTAAGGGCCGTGGCACGGGCCGGCAAACTCGTACTTATGTAGTTTTTTTTATCCGTGTTTGCCAAGGAACCCGCAACTAAATATCTTTGCCTTCATTAACCGTTCCTTAAAAAGATGCTCCTCATTCGTTGGTACATGCTGTGGCTTTTACCCCATATGAGTTACCTCCTTCCTCTTCACTCTCTCCTCGTCCTACAAGGTTGATGTCAAATGACCTTTCCAAAGCTCACACTGATCCCCATACAGTCCAACACTCACACAGTGCCCGTTATTTCCGCTGCTTCCGCAGGTGAATTCGCATTTGGTTCACACATATCCCAGACTGCAAGCGGTGCGTTTGCATCCGGATGCAGAACCTCGAGATGAAGAGGTACGTCCCATGGTTCGACAGCTCTTGGTCAGCAGTTCTGTGTGGCCTACTCGTGGTTCCACATTTGACAGAATTACGGCTGGACTCCACTATGCCACGGTCTATCATCATTTTCGCAGATGAGTGCACGGAACTGCTTCACAACGTGTTGAGGATGGATCTGGGGGTTCACGGCCATATCAAAGAGGCGGATATTAGTGTAGTGTATGCGGTTACACCCGAGCTTCGAGATCTCGACCTGTTGCATTGCCAACCACTCCTCCGTCGCTTGATTTCCGACGAAACCGCGTGTTCCATTCATAGACTTCGGGTGTTGTTTATCTTGCGACTTCCACACTCAGTGACAAAAGAGGACATCATGGATCTACTAGGCCTTCGATTTCCATGCTGATTTGCCTCTGGCTATGTGTTGATATCCCTGCAAGAAGAAGAAGTGATTATACGCGCAGAAAGCAGGACTAAACATCTTGCCTTTGTCCACTGGCTTAGGGATGGGGAAAGAGTTGAGAGCAGTGATTTCAGTGATGAACCCTGTGAATTAGAACAGGCCACATGGTCTATATGTGTTGAAACACAGTGTAAGCTGTCAAACTCATACATGCATCTATCCCTCAAGGTGAGCATGCACGGGTCAAAGCAGAGTGAGTGACGAATGGTATCAGTCAACCCCACTTGTGAGAGGAATGAGAACACAGAGGAAAGGAGATGGGCTAACATGGGAGAAAACGAAAAATGACCGACAACGGGATCGAACCTGCGCGATGCACGACACTCTCATTACGTAACTTGGACACAGCCACTATAAAGCTACAATAAATGAAGTGAATTTTAAGGACAGCCACTAAAAAGTGTTCAACACAGCCACTATATTCAATAGCACTGCCACTAATTTCATTACACGAATAGATTTGGGACACTTTTCAGCTAGGTCTCCAAAAGCTCATGTCGATTGATTATAAACGATTACATAAGTACTCGTAAATATGTTGTTTGCCCTGGTCCTGTTCAAAGAATTGGTGCATCTGATCCAAGATAATTCGACAGCCATGAAAGATCCTCGAAGGAGGAGGGCACTTGGTGATAGTTTGAGTAACTTGGGTCACAACCAAATCTGAAGGAAATGAACACTTGAAAATTGTGCCGCCATCTGGTAACACCAAGACCCTACCTGGTGCTGCCCTTGTTGAAAGGACCTTGTCAACTTTCATATTGGTATCAATTGCTGCCACAAGCTGAACCATATGTCAGGCAAGATTGTGATACTAAACATTCAATTCACCAGAAAATTTAGCCGCAGCTCCTGGATCTTTGTCCGATGGGCAGATATTTCATCAGCAGTACTACCCAGCTTCATGACTTCCTTGAAGCGACTGCTGATGCCTCGCGGCTCTGTTTGCAACTGCTGCACCACTTTCAAGATGTTTTGCAAAACTCTATCAATGTAATATTAGTACAGGATGTATAAAGTTGTAGGCACATTCACCCTTCAAGATCTTCACAGAGCCGTTTGAACTTCACAGCAGCTGTATCCACATGCAAAGATAGCTGGTCCTGTATTATCTGGACAATGTCCATAATATTCCCACACAGCTCCTTCAAGTCATCGCGGTTCTTCTTTACTTTCTGTGTGTCAATGTAAGACATAATTTCCACGGAAGGTGCCAAACATTCAACAAACCTCAACTGTCTCTAGAATGACCACCACAGTCCCGAAAGCACCTTTGACATATGGGAAAGGAATGCACTCTGCTGTCGCAGCAACTCCTTTCGCGGTCGTCAGGGAGACAGCCAGCCAGTCTGACTTTGATTGGGAGGAAGGCTTTAGAGCACGGAAGATCCGCCCTCTTGTCTGTGTGAGGGGGTTGGGTGCCGCCGCTGCTACTGCTGCATTCTGAGATGTCGCCATGGTGGAAAACAGAGAGGTGTGGCGGGATCACAAAGACAAAGGGCCTTAGGGCTGTGGGGCCTCGATCACTCAATGCTGTTCAGGCGCTGAGGCTGTCAAGGGCTGTAACCAATCACAATGGTCCGCTGACAGATACGTACCAATTGTTCCCAGCCCTCGTGTCCATAATTGTACTTGCCGTAATCATTTCCGAGTCGAAGGTGATTCCAGCTGCCGTGCCTCTTCCGGCACTGGACCGGCAGAATAGAGGGTTGACAGGCTTCTGTGCCCCTTTGCAATTGAACCACGGATTGCTAAAGACAATACCCTTATTACTCGCCGCCCTTCATTCAAATAAATATGAGACATCAGAAATAAATCCAGTCCGAACGGAACAGAGGCAAGAAGTAAACCGACACGGCGCAGGCAGCCTAAACAAACCTGCGCGCGCAGGGGCAGTCTTCAGTGCCCCGCGCCGGTTATCCCATCGTGCGGTTGCCATTGTTCGAATGTGTAATTAACGGAAATTCGGGAAGTCGTTCAAATAGGACTGAGAACAAACCGGCCGCGGGTCTCCACCGCAGGAATGCGGTAATGAACGAAGGAAGGAGTCCCCAATCCACATAGTAACAGTGGTTGTAAGAATTTTAATCCACAGACGAGGATGTTTTGAGCGCGGGCAAAGAACCAGAGAGCCCCTGATCGAAGGAGAGTCGCTTCAAGTTAAGCGCGGAAGATCCCTCTGAATCTGATATGGGTGGGTGTAAAACGTAGGAAATAAATAAGGAGATAAATTATAAAGATGACGATGAATGAGATTGGGTCAGGAAGGGCTCAACACTCTCACCTTGGGCCAAGGTGAGAGTGAAAGTAAATCGGAAGATTAGAACTCGGAGCGGGGCGAGGATCTGTTTGAGATCCTAACCCCGGACCCAGATCGGCATTTTTAGCATAAACGAAGAGTCCGGAGCGGGACACAAAGAGGCCGCGAGAGCGTGAGGCCAGGGCTGCCGATAAAAACCAGGGAATCCAAGAACGGAAAACTGACAAAGCACGATAAACCCACAGCAGTTAGGATTCTTTGTACAGCTGCAGTTACCCACGTCCAACCACTTGAACTCCACGGAGGAAAAATATCACGAGCCAATAGTACGAGGTTAGAGCTCATGGTCGTGTTCGCGACAAGACGAAATGTTCCGTGAAGTGTGGAAAGTTCCGGACGTTTAGTATTAACGAAGCAGAGGCAAGCGCAGGCAGCATTGATGGATCTACACGAACACGGAGTTAACAAATCGAAGTGGGAAGCGAGTCTTCACCCCACCGAGAGATTGCAACTGCGCATGCGCAGAATCAGCGGGAATGCGCAAAGGAACGAAAGAGCATCAGTCGTAAATAAAAAGTATCCGCGGACGCGCACGGATGAGGGTGGGTGCAATGCATACAGGAGCCAGAGATTCCCGGATCGAAGGAGAGCCGCTTCAAGGGAAGCGCGGACGTGGATCCCTCTGAATCCGAGATCGGTACTTATGAGAACAGGAAAGAAATACGGAGACGGAAGATGGAAGATGGACATTGGGATGAAAGAGTTGGCGAGGAAAACCGGAAATAGTCCAACACGGGAGAGCGAAAGCAGGGCGGAATCTCAGGATTAGGAGCGGGGCGCGAGAAGCGGTTTGAGAGATCTTTGCAGCGTTCGCAGGCCTGTTTGTCATTGAACGAAGACTTGCGGGCAGGATTCGAATCGAAGAAATGAAGAACGAGACCTTCGCTCGTCAATCCCGATGAAGCCGAAGCAGGCATAACTTTTGCCGGCCGGGGGATGGAGACTGAAATCACAGCCAGACAGTCGTGCAGCAGAGAGGAGCGCGGAGCCCTACAGTTTACAGTCTCAGCTTCAGTCGCCCGGCATGATATTCGCAGATTCATGCAGTGAATGCTGAGGAAAAGAAGTGAATACATAGAGCTCACCGATCCCGCCAAACGAGACGCCCGTCCATATTGCAGCGTGGCACAACCAAAGCGCGTCCGCGCCGCTGTGCGTGGCGCCGTGCGGCACCATCGTCGACGCCGTCACGCCGAAAGGTCGTCCCGAGCTGTGGGCGGGGCGTTAGAATTGAATATGCATTAACCAATCGCGAGCGGGAAAGGAGGCGAGCGGTGCAAATCTTCATCACACATCGCAATCCGTTAGAAACAGAAACCTGACCTGCGTCATAGTCTGAAATATCCCGCCTGCGACACTCTGCTCCCCGGGCCCCACGTTCGCAGCGTTCCCGCCGCGAGCGGAAAGTCCGTGCCAACGACGCTGCACACGGCCGCCGAGAATCTGAGCGGGCACCCGCCAGCGCCACGAACACTAAAATTGCAGGTCAATGCCGTCCCGAACATCGGCGTCAGCCGCACGACCGTCCGCACGACCGAGTAGCCGATGTAGACCTAGTAATGGAGCTGTCGGGGGTGTTAGCTGGTGTTCTCCCGACATTCTCCCCAACGCAGCGATCCGTCGGAATAAAGCAAGAAACAATATAAGAGAAAATGCACGCGTACCTGCACCCAAAACACCCACACCATAAACGCAGCAAACCGCAGCAGCGCAGGCCCAGACACGAGGCCCACGCGCCCCGCGCGCGCGAGAAAAGCGCGGCGCGCGATGGCCCGTGCGTACCGATGCTGGTGCGCCGCCGCGAAGATGCCTGTTCCGTTTCGGCGAGGCGAGAGCGAGCGCGCCGGACGCGCCGGACCTCGGACGAGGGCCCGTCCACGGCGCGCGGTGTCTTCGTGTTCCGATAGCCGCGAATGAGGCGGACCTCCCATGCAGCGAAGCGCACGAAGAGGAGGAGCGAAATTGAATCTAGCGGAGAGGGCGTCAGCTCGGAAAGAATGGCTGAAAGATGAAATAAAATACGACGCAAACATGGGCGTGATAAGGAAACCAACATGCAAAGGGTAAAACAATAGCGCGCCGAATGCAAGAAATGAAACGGAAGGAGAGCTCACAAGCCATCCCTACGCCTCGTCCCCGTGCCAATCCATTGGATCTGGTGCTCCTGTCTGGTCAAGGGGGTGCGGATGCGGGTGGCGGGTGCTGGCGCCGTGATCCAATTGAGGAGGCCCGGCGGCGGCGGCGGATGGTGGTGATCACGATGCGGATGGTCGTCGTCGTCCTCGTGGTGGTGTGGCGCAGAGTTAAAGTCGGATTCAACCGCGCCAGAACCCATCCTCGTCTGCGGTATGGGTTGAAATCAGAGTTGTGCTAGAACGCGGGAGGTGGTGTCCACGATGAGGGTATAATGCGCAGACGGCGGCGGCGGAGGCGTGCGGAAAGAGCCGACTCAAAGAGCCTTCCTCGTAGCGGGGTGAGTGGTGATGCGCATGCGGGTGCGAGTGGGATAAGGGTGCGAATGCGGGTGGCCATGGCGCTGAGCGTCGGAATTTTCAAAGCTCACATCAACCTCGAGCGCAGGGTTGAATCTCGCACTGGCAAAATGAAGCGATTGGACAATTGCGAAGTCGCGCAGCCGCACCAGGTGTCCGTGTCGAGAACGTGCGGGATCATATACCCCCGCTCCCTATGCGCGGCGGCGGCACGCCCGGGATCGCGCTCTGCCCAAGTACGCAAACAAGGAGGACGAGCCCCACTGCCAGCCCCGGCCAGTCTGTACGCGTGCCGCGCTCCTGGGGGATGCGGATTGGATTGCCGGGTTTTGAAAACGAAGCGGCGGGGATCGGTGAGGTGTGATGCGGAAAGATGAGCTCAGTGGTATAGGAGACTAGAGCATCCTAGCGTTATCTAAGTCCAAACTTGCGGCGCTGCTTGAGCGCAAGAGGAAGGCGGATGGAGAGCGGATCAGCGGCGGTGCCTCCACGTGGCACGGCCGAAGTTCGGCATCCCCTTTGCATCACCTCTCTCTTTCGCTTTACCATCGTGTCTCTGAGCCCCAGCTAGCCCGCATTTGTCCCCGAGGCCGCAAACCTACGGAGGTTTTCAACCCCCGTCCCTCGCTTGCCGTAGAAAGCAGTACTTGGAAGATCACACGGTCCTCGGTCAAGTTCTGTCAAGATTGGTGCAAGAACTCTCTAGACGATACGTAGCGCCGGTTCACACTGCGCATGCGAGCGAACTCTGAATAAATCTCTGCCAGACCATTGAGTGTAGCTGTACTGGATTCTACATGGCTACCGAATCACGGGCACCGGCGCGGCAGCACTGCAGCTTACTTTTATCGGAGGCTCCTCACATAGAACGGCAACCTGTAAAGCCTCGTTTGCTTTCGAAATACACTGGCTCGCGTCGATCCGGAACTACCCGGTCCAAGATCTGCGCTGGGCCGGCGCTGCGGCACTCCGGAATTACCCTCCTACTCGCGCTCTGCATCAGCTGTATCGCAAACCCCTACTCAAATCCCGGGAGCCTACGCTCCTTGTCTTCCCTCCGCTCCAAGATCTTTTCACTCCCAGCTCATGACTCACATCCCATTCATTTGATCCCCGAAGTCATTCAATTCGGGATTCGTAGGCATACACTCGATCCGAAGCTTCCGCCAACTAGTATGAAGTCATCACCGCCAAGCTGCCCCGTATGCCTTAAGCTGCGCCCGTACGCTCTTTATGGCTTCGCAAATTGTTATCTTAAAGTCAACGATGCACTTTCGGAATCACAACGCCTCGATCGAGTGCTTCCCTGAGTCCGTGTGCTCGCACCTCGCAGGCACGATACCTTCCTGCCGCGGTCCCAACTGCAATAGTTCGATTCCAGAACTCCTCTCCATAAATTGGCCGCGTATCTAGGCGGTTTGAACCAGGAGCCCGTGAGCGAGTCAATGATTCGACCAACGATTGTGTTCATTTTTCCTTCGACAGGATCGTTTCCGGTGAAATTCCTTGTGCGCCTCGCATTCACTTTCGGTCTGTACCCCTCGGATGCCTCCAACAAGAGGTTCAATAAAAGATCGCGCCACTCGTACTCTGCCGCGCCTGTATCACGAGCTCTTGCTCAAATCCCCGGCAGGATACGCTCCTCGCCTGGCGTTTCAATATATTATGACTACCAACTCATGATTCATTCAACCGCGAACCGTTCGCCGCGACAGCCGTATCTGCAAAGCCACAAACCCACTCGCCGCGAACTTTCGACTAGATTTCAGGATTCCTATGGATACACCGGAAATCCGGAAGATTTCGCCATCTGAGATGCCCCGTAAAGGCCCCACCACCTTGCCTCAAGCCGCGCCCGTACATTTGGGTGTCTGAAAATCAACAACATCGCAGTGGCTCGATCATGCCCTCATTCTATAACGGATACCACCCAGCCCACGCATCGTCCTAAGGTGTTCTTATTTGTGTCGACGCGAGAACTTGCGGGCAGTGCATGGAAGACAGCGCGAATACTTAGGTACTCTACTCTCCTGGTGAGCTACAGGCTACAAATTTACGGACCACCCGAAGAGTTTGAACTCAGGGAGCCATGAGCGGGGGAAATATCTGAATATTTCACCTACCAATAGTGGGTTTATTTTTGGGGGCGGATCATCGCAGCGGAAATCATGGGTGCGCAATCACTGTTCTACTGCCTGCCTCGATCGTTCCGACATGAGGAGATAATTGGATCGGATATAAAACGGGGATTCGCTGCGCAAGTTTCTCGTGGATTCAACGCACGCCATTGCGTTGATTTCTCTCGTCTTTCCAGCCGCACACCATCTGCCTATGATATGAAAGTACATGCCATCAACTCATGCGGAGCTGCAGCTTCCATTTGTCCGGGACCTCGGTGTTTGCAGTCTGGATCGCACTGAGAATGACGTATTAGTGGAAGGGTATCGCGCGCAGTGAATCCGGGACGGAATAAATTATGAGAGACCAAGATAATGCCGGAACAAGACACATCTTGAGCTTACGGACTCACGCAGTGATACATGAGCACTGGCACTTGGCGCACCAATACCGCAAAATCCTGTGGGGCGTCAGTGTGGAAAACCCGAGTCATGGGGCAGGAATGAATTTCCCAGAGGTTAGGAAAGCACAAGTCCGGATCGAATCGGAATGGGAAGGGATACGCACCCATGCAATTATTCACGAGCTAAGAGCCACGACGCAGTCCGGTGCACTGAAGTACAACTGGGATCTGGTAGTAGTTGTTACTGGTGAATCGAGAAGGCGGTTGAAGACCGCCTGAATCCTAAAATTATACATACGGGCGTGCAGAGAGACGAAAACCGACATAAATCATGCTGGCGTAACGGGCCTGAAGAACGCGAACGGAGCCAAAGAACTAATAATTTGAAGGCATCGTAGTGGTCCGCAGGATTGCCGGATGTGGGTGTTTGTAAAGCAGAAGTCCTTAGTCCCAGCGGTTCGCAATGCTGGCTGTATTTGGGCGCGACCCACGCCTTCCGCGAAGGCTAGGTGCCAAACAGGGAAGAGACTGGGCGGCGATGCCAGACCATTAGCAAGAGTCGGTCCAGACGGAGGCACAAATCGAGCTGTGTACAACGTTGCCAGACCCCTGCGCGCAAAGAGGAATTTATGACGGCCGCGAGTGTGGCGTAACTACTATAATTTAGATAGAGATCGAGGACTCCGGAGACTGGGTCACCGAGACAATGAGGAGACAGAAAAACCGAAGAAATTTGAAAGAAATGCACCGTGACAACGGGCAGCAACAAAGAGATCTAGCAGCACGGATTCACAAGCCTTCTAGTCTAGGTGAGGTTAATGTTGTATCTAGCGAGCAGCCCAGCGCCAAGAAATGAGAGGATGGAGTGCGACGGTCCGACGGACTCGGCGGAAAGTGCTTGGAAAGTGCACTGGTTTAGGGGGTAGAGCTCCGGATGGATACACGGGAGTAGTTTCTTATATGGCGAGGCGAAGGAATTTTAACGGTTTGGAAAGATATATGAGTTCAAAAACTTGGTTCGAAACATTGGGAAGCCAGCGAGCGGCGACACTAAATTGAATTGCCGGTCCTAGTTCGTTGAGCGCTGGGAAGTGGAAGTTGACCGGAACACAAAGGATGCGCACCGCAGCCTTCAGTGGCGAGCGCGGACCAGGCAGGACCACCAGAGCCAAGACACGAGCGGTGAAGAAAAGGCGCATCAGTGGCAGTGGCCTTCGGTCGCCTATCGCTAAGTCGGCCAGATCAAAAGAGAAAAATACCTATATTCATAGACTAATATGCACAGCAGAGGTAGGTGCCCTGAGGGCGTTCTACACGTACGCGACTCGGAGTCCATATAAAATATGTAGGCTCTTCTCAATATGTACATGTGCAGCAAAGGGAGCAGATTTACGAGGCACCGAAAGAGTGGAGCGAGATTTCGTCTGGAGGGATGTAGCGCAGGGAGTCCGGATCTGCAGTGCACGCGGAAGAAGAGCCTCAGAATTGCACAGGGAGGGAAGTTGGGAACATACAATCAACGGGCAACAAGTTGCGAGCATGATATTGGATGGTGAGGGGGAGATGCGAGACGACGAGGTGGAGGAAAAAGAAGAAAGATGTTTACCCTTGTTGTGGTAACCATCAAAATAAACTAACTTTTCCGTTCATGTGTTGCGGTGAT